>JAQZBX010063914.1:0-16660 GCA_029593785.1 Cabassous unicinctus
GACCCGTCTGGTTCGGCTGGACCCGGGAGCTGTGAGCGACATCCCTGAAGCTATCAAGGTGGCGTAGCCCCTGTGCCTGGTCCCAGGCTCAACCTGCCCACACCGTGCACCAGAGGCCTGGGGGCTGGAAACGGATAAACAGGGCTGGGGGGTCTCAGCGGCAACACTGACTTTCCCTTCCTCCTCATTTCCTGTTTTCCACTCCTGATTTGAAGCATTTATTATATTTACAATAGGGAAAAAAGTACTTAATTGCGATTGTGCCATTTTATGTAACGTGTCAGCAGCATTTTTCCATGTTGTGAGCACCCCTCGTTCACTTGAGCACCTCCTTAAAATGGAGGTCGTGGGCCATCACTCCTGGCCCAGGGTGAGCGTCCCTCTGCTTCCCTCCTAGTTCTTGGTCACCTGGCACACCATCGATGCTGACGCGCCCGAGCTCAGCCACGTGCTCTGCTGGGCGCCTGCGGACCCGCCCACGGGGCTCTCCTACTTCTCCAGCATGTACCCACCACACCCACTCACGGCCCAGTATGGAGTGAAGGTCTTGAGGTCTTTCCCTCCGGTGAGTCCAGGGCCCTGCTAGTCCACCTTGGTACAGGGGATGCCAGGGCAGCATTCACATGGGGAGATTACAGGCAGGGTCCTGTCACAGGCCAAGGAGGTCAGAGGACACCTGTGCATGTGCCATCATGCCCCTTTCTTATCCAGCAGTTGTACAAAGTAGATTTCACTCTCATGCAGATGTGTTTAATGGGAATATTTGTTTTTCAACTTTAATTATGTATTTGAGTTATAAAAAATTTGCTTGAGTTGGGTTCTAGGTGTAGCAGGCGTGCACACACTGCCAGCCTTGGGTCAGCCATGAGCCCAGCTCACCGTGGCCAAGCTCCTGCGCTCTCTGGAACCCCTGTCCACACATGCTCACAGTGGGTGGCTTGTGTCCCGTTCTGGAGTCTGACTTGTGGCAGCCCCATACCCTCAGGCTCTCCCATCATCCACGGCCCTTTCCCCAAGGAACACTTGTTTCCTTGAGCTTTTGTCCTCCAACCATGCATTTCAAGCCATTGGTCATTTTCATTGCCACCCTCTGGGCTTTCCCCAGTCCTTAGTCCTGCTGTGAGGAGAGCGTGGGGCTGAGCGAAAGGAGGACAGTTAACATTCTCAGGCAGCATGGCCTGTTCGTGTTTGTTAATTTGTTCTGGCTTTTTCTAGAGGTAAGGAATTGTCTTCCCTCATCAGAAAGACCAGAGTTGATTCTCCTTCTTCCTTTGTTCCTTTGCAGGATGCCATCCTGTTCTACATTCCACAGATCGTGCAAGCTCTCAGGTATGACAAGGTAAGGTTGGGCCAACACTTGCTGTCCTTCTGTCCCTGTCGCTGTGATTGCTGTGCTTGGCGGTTGCAGCAGCACCAGGGAGGGCGCCCTCAGGAGCAGTGACACATGCTGCGCACCCTACCCCAAGGCCCCCACACCCTCGGGTGCCTAGGCAGGGGGTGGTTTCTTTTCACTGCCTTTTTAGAGGAAGGCTTTTATTTAGCTGCTTTTATAAAATTCTCGTTTTCAAAATAATGAGATAATTCCTTAGCATTATCCAAAGGTAACCAATAGTATTTTCTTTATTAAATATTATGTACTCATGGACATTAACATACTTGATATGTATCAGTACACGTCAGTTAATATTCTTTTCAGTGCTCAAATTACCCCATCTTACAATCCCAGTAGTCCCTGAGAGCTTCCTTGCTTTCCAGAGTGACAATGTATCTTAGGCTCTTTTTGTTCTTTTCCTCCCTCAGACCTGGGATCTTCCAGTTGTCCAAGGAGCCCTGGTTCAGGGGCAGTGGGAAGTGGTACTTAGAGACCTTCATCTGGTTGCTAAGAATGCCCACTGCTGCCACATTGCTCTTTGTTTCTAAGCCTTCCCAGAAGAGAAAGCTGGCGGGGGGGGAGGGGTTTAAGAAAAAAAAATCATGAGGTTATACTGACATTTCCAGTTCAAGTGTAGGGTTGCAGGGCTTCTCACTTTTTGTTTGAATCTGTTCTCTTAGGACTAAAAATATCAGTTCCTAACAAAATCAACATAATTTTTTGTCCTACTATCTGTATTTAAGAGTTTCAAAATAGCAATACCAATATTCATTACTGGCAATGTGGTAACTTAAAACTAGTTCACATTTCTTTGCCTTTCTTTTTGTCTTGGTATATTCGTTATCAGAGACATACAGAGTACTGAATTTTAAAGTCACTTGAAATGATCCTTACTGTGTGGGAATACCACCAATTCAGGGCTCAGCTTCATTGGTTTCTTTTTTGCTTTCCAATTTTAGGGATTTTTTTTTTTTTTTTCCAATTAAGCCTGAGGGAGGAATACAAATGTATGTACTTATTTATTATATATAAACCAAAAATTAACCAAAATGGCTGGGGGAGGGAGAGAACAGAGTAGATGTGGCAGGAATAAAAATTGATCTTTTTTTCCAGATGTACGATGATCATTTTTACTTTGGAGCTATGTAAATTTTTTACATCATCCTAAAGCAAAATTATATTAAAAGCACTACAAGTTGTGTATTCATAGTTTCTCTTGAGATCCACTGCTGGGTTAAGAATGGGGAAACCGAACCGAGAGCAATGAGTAGTTTGAAGTTTTACCTGTTGGGTAAGCCCACCCACCATCCACCCAGGCTGAGAACATTCTGCCAAGGAAAACTGTCAGACGCACACTGTGGGGAGAGAGAGGCCTCTTCTCCAGAATTCCCAGAAACAGTCCTGGGTCAGCCCACCTTTCACTTAGGACATGGCGACTAAAACTGGAGTTACTCATATGAATGGTGGGACATGGCCAGGAAGGCGGAGGAAAGGGCCTCAGGTTGGTGACCATAGGTGTGTCAACTCTAAAAGGCACTAGATGGAGCTTTCTGGAAACTCCATCACATTGGAACATTGTTCTAAACAACCAGCTTATAGATGAGTTTTTAGTATGCAGCCTGCTCGTTTCTCATACTTGACAACAGCAGGAACCAGTGAGTCTTGGTTCTGAATCCCAGGGGAAGGAGCAGAGGTGAAGCCCAAAGCTGACTCCTGGCCGTGTCACAAGCTCACCCGCAGGGTCTCCTCACCCCAGACCCTGCCTAGCTTGCCCACATTCAGAAACCACTCGCTTCCCTTCTTCCCGGGCTTGCCGAGCCTTGGAAGTTAGCACCAGCATAGGGCTGGAAGGAGCCCCTTAGCAGAGGGGACACCAAGCCTGGGTGACAGTGGCCTTGCTCTGCAGATGGGCTATGTGCGCGAGTACATCCTGTGGGCAGCGTCCAAATCCCAGCTCCTGGCACACCAGTTTATCTGGAACATGAAGACGAACATTTACCTGGATGAAGAGGGGCACCAGAAAGATCGTGAGTATTTTGTTCCCTTGCCTGTGGACACCCGCTCAGATCTCCCCCCATGTCTAACATCTTTCGGGGCTTCCCAGCACCTTCAATGCCTACAAGGCCCTCCCTGAGCTGCCCGGTGTCCTGTGGTAGAACCTCCTCGCAGCCCCCTTATTCTGCAGTGCTCCCCCAAGTGCCCAAGGCCTTCCTGCTCAGTACCAAGCTGCTTCTCAATCAGAGATAGTGTCCAGCTTACCATCAACCCCTGGGCTTGACCTGGCCCGTGGCTACATGAGAGCGAGGCAGCCAGGCCAGGGAGCAGGTCTCAGACCACACTGGCTCAGGGCCCTTGACAGGCCTAAAACTTACTGAGCCCTTCAGCGGGCTTTGGCTTATGTGGGTTTTCCCTTTCAGTGTTGGCCAATATTAGAAATTAAAACCGAGAAATTTAAAATACATAAATCCATTGCATGTTAAGATAAATCATATATTTTTATGAAAGATAATTTTTTTCTAAAACAAAGCTAAAAAAAGAAATTGGCTTTGTTTTACATTGTTAGAAATCTCTTTAACCTCCAGGTTAATGGAAGACAGCTAGAGTCTCATTCTCAGTCTGCTTCTGCATTTAATTTGTTGCAATACATTGTTCTGGCGGAGCAAATGCGGGAAATTCAGCTTTACACAGACATGTAGTTGGAAGAGGAAGGAGTGTTGTTGTTTTTTTTAATTTTTTATTGTGGTAACAAATATACAACTTAACATTTCTCATTTTAACCACTTTGAAATGAAGGAGGAGGATTTCAGTCATCTTTTCAGGTCATTGCACCTATTCTTCACCAAACTTGACACGCGTTTCTTAAAGCTCAGTGACAGTGTGGACTCTGAAACCACATCAGTGAGCTCCTCATGCTCTGTTCCGCTAAAATCCACTGGTCGCCTTTCACTCAGGTGCTGGTCGTTGGTAAAAATGCGGGTCAGGCAGTTAGGAAGAGCTTCCATGCATTGGCACATTTCATCACACAGGACCAAAAACCACATTTGTTAATGACCCCACCCCCACCCCATCTTATCAGAAAAGTTTTTATTTGTTTGTTTGTTTTTAACAAGTCAATTTTATTAGTACATATTAATAAAGCAAACAATTCATCCAATGTGTACAATCAATGGTATTTGTTATAATCACATAGTTGTACAGTCATCACTTCAGTCATTATTAGAGCATTTTCATTATTTCAATAATAATAATAAACAGAAACAGACAAACAAAATTCTTCACCTCTCAGTCTCTCTGTTTCCCCTGCTGTACATAGCTGCTATTTCTGGATATTGCACAATTATTTATGTATTTATTAAGTAGTTTTATTAAGATATATTCACATACCATACGATCTATCAAAGTATGTAATAAATGGCTTTTAGTATAATCACAATGTTGTGCATTCATCATCACAAAAAATTTTAGAATTATTACTCCAAAAATAAAAAACTCCACATCCCTTAAGTGTTGGGAAGCCATCAGGCTCACAGTGGCAGATAAAAATTTGCCAAAAACATGTTAGTTGCTTTCCCTTAAGTAGCAGGTTCACTTTGTTCATTTTCAAGAAAAAGTCTGCAAAATACCTAAATCTGAACAACCCTGTTTTGCTTTAGTCATTCTCTAAGTAAAAATGATGTTCCTTGGAGATTAGTTCAGCTCACAACTCAAACACGTGCACGAGGGTTTTTTTCCCAGGACCACCCCTGTACTTCAGAATGCACCAGAAGGGCTTCAGGCACCTTCCCATTTCTCCACACAGAATGTTAAAAGAGACTGATACTCAAGGGTAATCATTTTTATTGCTTCAAGGTCATTAATCGGAGCTGGGTTTTTGTTTTGTTTTGTTTTGTTTTTTAAACCTTGAGCACAAAGCCGTAAGGAATCCGGCATCTATTGGCACACACCACCCTGACTTGTGCTTCGGCACCAGCAGTTCCCACCCACTGCTTTTGGATCACTGGGCAACCAGAGCAGGGAAATAACACCTTGGTGTGGCTTTGATCTTGGGGTCTGCTGCAAAGATCTTAGAGACCCCAGGCGTCTACTGCCAATCTAGGCATTGGAGAGACCTGGATGAAGTGTCTGGCAGCAACAGGCTGGTTGTGATGGGTTCTGGGGAGCAGCAGCAGGGGCTCAGCTTCCCTGTGTCCTTGTCAGCTGACATTGGTGACCTCCTGGAGCAGTTGGTGGAGGAGATCACAGGCTCTTTGTCTGGCCCGGCCAAGGACTTCTACCAGCGGGAATTTGACTTCTTCAACAAGATCACCAACGTGTCGGCCATCATCAAGTAAGTGGCGGAGCTGGGACGCAGTCTTTTTGAGGTCTTGTTGCCAGAGGAGCTTTAAAATCACTGCTGAGCAGACCCCAGCCCAGCCCAGAGAGTCTCTAGGGGTGGCACCTGTTGACCCTCGAGAACTGCAGATGAGAAGCGCTGCTCGGGGCAATTCAGGTCTCTGGAAAATACAGCACAGTGTATTGCTGTGCCACCTGCAGAAAACAGGTCTGTCTGCCTCTTATTCCTTACATTGTCCCACAGTCTGAGGCCTCGCCTCCCACCACAATCCAAAGGGTCCTGGTGGCATTAGGAAAAGCAGACTTCCTTGGCAGACCAAGTCGGCGGCATCCTGGCTCACCCCCTGGGCCCTCTGTGCATGTAGACTGACACCATCCACGGGTATCTGTGCCTTGTCCATTTGGATGGGCCTGCATCGTCACGCTGGCCAAGTGCCTCACTCCATGGGAAGCACTGGGGCCTGTTCTTACCTTAGTCACCACTGGGTCCATCCCATGTCTCCCGAGGACCCCCTGGGCAGGGTATCAAGTAGAGTGGGTGATGCTGGCAGCGCATAGCCCAGGAAGATGAAGGGGTAGGTGGGAGAAAGCATTTACCAGGCTGCCATCATATGATGGTTGCATCACATCCTGCCAACAGAGCCCTCCACCTGTAGGAGCAGGACGTTGGGGTGGCCTGCCCAAGGTCACACCACGAGTAGATAGCCAGCGTCTGAGGCAGAACTGCCTGCACCCACAGTCGGCCATCTCCCCACTTGCCCTGGCAGCAGCTGCTCCCAGAAAGGGGGTGACACATGCATACCTAGCATGGTGGGGAGCAGATGCGGCTGGGGCAGCTCGCCTTGGCCCCTGGGGAGCTGGTGGACTCTCCATGAGGAAGACAGGGCAGGGGGTCTGAGCAGGGCCGGGATCACTGGTGTGCCCTGGCAAGTAACTCGTTAGGAAGAGGCGTCGGCCACCACCAGGGCTCAGCGCATGAGGGACTGGCCAGGCCACTGGTCTCCACTGTCTGCCACATGCACAACCCTTCCCACGCCTGGGCCCTTCAGACAGGACGGGGCCCTGGGCCAGCCCACACAGGACACAGAGCAAGTGTGCCTTGTTTCTCAGGCCCTACCCCAAAGGCGACGAGAGGAAGAAGGCTTGTCTGTCCGCTCTGTCCGAAGTGAAAGTTCAGCCTGGTAAGCAGGGTGCTGCAGGAGGGGTTGGTGCACTCGGCCCCTTCTTGCAGGGAGGCGTGGCACGGGGTATCGGAAGAGACCTGCAGCCCGGCCGGCCCCTCGCATGCCTGGGTCCTGGTGGTGGTAGCTCCCGAGCTGCAGGACCGACTTCTCTCCAGAATTGGCCCCCACTGAGCTGGGTACTTCTCCCCAGCAGCTTTATCTTCCCTGCAGCCTACTGTTTTTCTGAAGGCCAAGACTCTGCCCTTGACAACTGTCCTTTCGGCAGAGGGTACCTGAACCTCCGTGTCATGGGAGCAGAGCGGGCCACACAGGAGGGTGATGGCTAGAGCTGGGAAGACATTACCCGTGTGCTGGGACCGTTAGTGGTACCCAGGCGGTAACTCAAGGCCCATGTCCTGGGTCTGCTGCTTTTTCAAGAGAAGATGGAAATCCAGAATTCACTGCAGAGTTCACCATGCAGCTCTTTGTTTTTAACCGTTGGCACCAACTCATTTTTTTCAAAGCCCTGGTCATCCAGTGAAGACACACACACAGGTTGGCCCAGCTTGGATTGCCAGCATGGCCCCTGGGTTTTAAATAGCTCCCTTGGACTTGTCCTGCGTTCCCTGGCCCTGCCCCAGCTCCTACAGTAGCTCAGCTTCCCAGATGAGCTTGACATTCACGCAGGGCCTCCCATTTCCCCATTGACAAAACCATTGGGGGAGGGGGCTGGAAGAGTCCAAGGTGGTGGTTCTCTGTGGCATGTGCCTGGATGCGCACACATATATGCACACACCAGGCAGGCCCTGGGTTCTAAGTCAGAAGGGTGAGGGGCTGCATCTGTGGGTAGGGAAAGCCCCAGCAGGGACAATAGAGGCTGCCCAAGAAGCTGGGGGAGACTGGAGGGTCTGCCGGTGCCTTGACCCCCACCGTCCCTTGGTGGGAATGGCATCCAGCACCCACAGTGGACCCTCACTCTGCTCCCCAGGATCCCTCTTGTTCCAAGGCCTCCCCTGGAAGCCCAGCCCCTGGTGGTAAGGGTCCAGACCCATGGCTGTCTGGCTAGCCGAAGCCCCCCCAAGGAGCTTGGCAGTACCCAGTGATAGGATTCTCTAAAGATGAATTGCCACTCTCACATCCGTTCTTTCACTTGACACATTTATTGAGCACTTAGCAAGAAATGAGAGCTGGGGGGGTTTCAGGGCCAGTGGAGGCGGGGAGGAGGCTCGTCGGGTGGCTGCCAGTGCTGGAGAGCGGTAGAGGCCCCCCCCATGTCCTCTCACCTGGGTACCATCAGGGTCCCAAGGAAGTGACTTGGTTCTGCGTGTGTCCTCTTTGGGAGGTTGTTGGCTGACTTTTAAGATACCTGGAAAGATCACAGACTCCTGGAGTCAGGGAGGCCCCCAGCCTGGCCCTTCTGCAGGGGAGGAGATGCTGCCACTGGTGTGAGTAAGGGGGTACCAATGACCCCCGTGACCTCCCACTCTGCCCCACACTAGGCTGCTACTTGCCCAGTAACCCTGAAGCCATTGTCCTAGACATCGACTACAAATCCGGGACTCCAATGCAGAGGTGAGGCCTTACCTCCTTTCCTCCACATCTGCCATGGGGAGATGGCACCGCATCACATCCACCACATCCTTTTTACTTTTCTTGTCTTGTCTTTAGTGCTGCTAAAGCACCATACCTGGCCAAGTTTAAAGTCAAACGATGTGGAGTTAGTGAACTTGAAAAAGAAGGTCAGTGAGAAATTTCCCTATTGTACCAGCTTCCTGGGACATAGCTATTTTATTACCCATCCCCATAAGAGACAGTGTCCACCCATCCATCCGCATGGGCCTGCAAGAGCTGAGCTTGCGGGCAGAGTCAGATGTGCCCGCCTGGAGTTCTGCTCCCAGACCAGCCAGCCAGCAAGGCCAGGAGGGGTCGCCCTGCGGCTGACAGCTGGGGCTTTGGGAGTACAGGGCCAGCAGGGGCATCTCCCCTGCTCTGGCCTCCAGGCACACCTGGGTCCCCACCTTGAATGACAGTGGAGCTATTCTGCCTTCCTTTTAAGCCTAAATGTTGTTAGGAAAACTCTCCTGGAGTTCCTCGGCTGACCCTGCGGGGACCCTCTCCCTACCAAGGCTTCCTGGGTTCTCATAAGTGCCTCGACCCCCCAGGTCTGCGGTGCCGCTCAGACTCCACCGACCAGAGCAACATGCAGGAGGCTGACGGCCAGAAGATCTCCTGGCAGGCAGCCATCTTCAAAGTGGGCGACGACTGCCGGCAGGTAACAGCCCACTCACCAGGGCTCCAGGCGCAGAAACAGGAATCTCTGCTTCCCCCATTTGGCTTGGGTGCCACAGGGTAAATCAGAGCTTTCTGGAAAACCCAGAGGCCCCGCTCCCTGTGGCACCCCCTCCCACGGCACATGCTGACTCAGCCCTGAGAGTGGGGGTGCCCCTGGCTCACACACACCCTGGGCTACAGCCCCCTCTGGGTGCATCAGATGGGGCACGGAGGCCGGCAGACAGCCTCTCCCTCTTCCTGCTCCAGGACATGCTGGCTCTGCAGATCATCGACCTCTTCAAAAACATCTTCCAGCTGGTGGGCCTGGACCTCTTTGTGTTCCCTTACAGGGTGGTGGCCACTGCCCCTGGGGTAAGTGTCCGCCCCTCCCCGGCAGGAGCCCCGAGGGGGCCTGACCTTGAGGCCCCGGGCTGGGGTGCTGCGCTACAGGCTCAGGCTTGCCCCCCTTCCTCAGTGTGGGGTGATCGAGTGCATTCCTGACTGCACCTCCCGAGACCAGCTGGGCCGCCAGACGGACTTCGGCATGTACGACTACTTCACGCGCCAGTACGGGGACGAGTCCACCCTGGCCTTCCAGCAGGTACTGCCCAGGGCTGGGTTGGCGACGCAGCAGGGAGCCCCAGGCCGCCCACACTCACTCATCCTGCCTCGCCCTTCCCTGCATGTCTGAGTTCTCAGTACACATGGGGAGGAGAGCACCTCACACCCTTCTGGGGTTGAGTCAAAGGAGCCTAAAGCAGGCTGGACTCTCCACGAGGAAGATCATTCCTGGGTGTGGAAGATAAAGGCTGAAGCACTTGCACCCCAGACACAGCCACCCACAGCCTGGCTGCGCCGAGCTCTGCCTCCAAGACTGGGTGCCCCGGAGTCCCAGGGCTCGGTGCAGGGAGGGTCTGTGAGCCCCAGGAGGCTGAGCCCTGAGGTTGTGGTGAGCACCCCCGATTCCCGGTACAGGCCCGCTACAACTTTATCCGGAGCATGGCCGCCTACAGCCTCCTGCTGTTCCTGCTGCAGATCAAAGACCGGCACAATGGGAACATCATGCTGGACCAGAAGGGCCACATCATCCACATTGGTCAGTCGGGCCTCAGGGCACTTCCCTCTCGGCAGGTCGGGCAAGTGGGCCCAGAGTCGTGGCCGGGAAGGATCAGAGGTTAACCTCCAGGCCTTCCTGCTTCAGAGGGCAGCCCTGCCCCGGCACCAGGAGGCTGGGGGCCTGAGCAGCAATGGGGGCTGTGGAGGCACAGAGGAGCCCCAGGTTGGCAGGGGAGGGACAACCTCAGCACCCACCTCATCTCTGCCCCTGCTGGCTCCCTGCGTCTGCTTCATCTCCTTCCTCCACCTCCTCCTCCATCAACCCCACGGAAATGTGGCCCCTGGAGCTGCCATTCCTCAGAGCAGACAACCCTGCATGTGCCTCCCACCCCATCTCTGTCTGCAATTTGGTCCCCTCACAGATGGCTTTGTGGGGTCTTGCAGACTTTGGCTTCATGTTTGAAAGCTCGCCAGGCGGCAACCTCGGCTGGGAACCAGACATCAAGCTGACGGATGAGATGGTGATGATCATGGGGGGCAAGATGGAGGCCACGCCCTTCAAGTGGTTCATGGAGATGTGTGTCCGTGGCTACCTGGCCGTCAGGTGAGCCCTGCAGGCACCTGGGACTCTGGTTAAACGCACACCCCCCAGCCCAGGACCAGCATCTGGAGGCCTGTCATAGGTGCTAGGAGGTCCCAGGGGCAGCATTCTTTGATCCCTTATGAAGGAATCAAGGGTCAGAGAACATAAGACGCAGAGGCCGGCCTGGGCCACCCCACTGTGCAGTCCAGGCCTGCTCTGCAGATTCTGAGCCTTCCCTTCCCTGCCTTGGGCCACCCGCCCCCCCAGGCCTCCCATCCTCCCTCCCGTCAGAAGCGGAGCCCCTGCCACTGTCACGGTTTCTCTAAGTGTTGCTTGGCCAAGTCACAGCACAACGTGGTGACGCCCAGACTCCCACCTGGATTCTGCCCAGAGCCTGTGCACAGCTTCTCTGTGCCCCATACCCTGCAAGAGAACAGGGCCAGGCAGGCTCTGTACTGCATGTGTGTCCTCTGCCTGGCGCAGAAGTCACCACTGAGGCCCCACCCGGTCCCCAGTCTTCAGCTCTGGTCTTGGCCCTCTAGGGCTCACAGGCTGGGGGTGCAGTGTGGAGGGCTGCCAGTGTGTGGTACAGAGTGGCATGAAGGTGCCGCTTGGTGGCTGGAGGGCAGCATCAGGCTACAGACCCAATGACAGGGCCACCGCCACCTGCTCAGGCCAGCCTGTCACCATCTCCCCAGGCCCTACATGGACGCGGTCGTCTCTCTGGTCACCCTCATGTTGGACACGGGCCTGCCCTGTTTCCGCGGACAGACAATCAAGCTCTTGAAGTAGGTCCTTGCCTGACACGGGCCATGGGGACAGCTGTCCATCAGCCGGCAGGGCTCCTGGTGGGATTCTGTCACCGGTGCCTGGCTGCTGCCAGCCACACGGTGGACATATGGAGCAGCACTCTGCCCTCAAGGGGGCAAGCCTGCCTCTGGGGGCCCTGAGCCTCAGAACTCCCCTGTGCTTAGTTGGTCCTTAGCTGCTGGTGGGGAAGGGGCCCAGGCTCTCACCCCACTGTCTCCCATCTTCCAGGGTATGCCCCTCAGCAAACAAATGCCCACGAATTCCAAACTTCAACCCCCAAGTCAGAAATGTGAATGATGAAACCAAGTTAGACCCCCTCACGCTGGGGGCGACCAGCCTTGAGCAAACCCACTGGGCCGAGGATGGGGCTACACCGAGCCTTGGTGACCCTGCTCTGTGCCTTGCTACCCAGGCACAGGTTCAGCCCCAACATGACTGAGCGAGAGGCTGCCAACTTCATCATGAAGGTCATTCAGAGCTGCTTCCTCAGCAACAGGCGAGTGCAACCCCTCCCACCCATCTCCCTGTTCGTTGCCCAGGGACTGAACATGTGGGACGGGGTGATGGGCAGGGAGGCCTGGTAGAGAGGACACGTTCAGAGGATCCACCAATGAATCAGTGCAGATGTGAAAGGCGAGTGGGAGGATAGGAAAGGGAGGGGCAGTGGGCTGTGAGGCCTGGGTACGTCCATGTGCAGCAGCATCTGAGCCACGAGGCCAACCAGATAGCCAGGGAGTAGGGAAGAGGCCCCGGGACTGGGCCATGGACCTGGTCACCTGTGTCAGAAACTTCAGAGAAGTTTGACCCTGGGGGAACTGGGGTGCACTTCCTCGAGGCATCTGCTAAGTGTGAGGCCCCCAGCCCCCACAGCCCAACTCTTCAAGGTTCCTAGAGAAGCGGAGGGGCTGTGAAGGTCCAGGGATCCCCAGACAATGCAAGTGCCTTACCGCCTCCCTCCACTCTCTTCCAGGAGCCGGACCTATGACATGATCCAGTACTACCAGAACGACATCCCCTACTGAGCCTGCGGAGCCCTGAGACTGGGGCCTACCCGCTTCTCTGTCCAGCCACTGCGCCAAGAGCACCCCCTGGGGGTCAGAGTAAAGTGGGTCCAGTGGCTGCAGCAGCTTTTGTAGGCAACAGGAACGCGCCTGCCGAGCTTGGCCTCTGAACCTTCCATAGGTGTGACCCACGTGTGGAAACTGAGCGACAATCATTGAGAACACCATTTGTGCGTTCTCATGTGCACTGGACACATTCCCTGTCCTTATTCCATTGGTACATGAAGTATTTTTTCTTGTGTGTTTAAAAACATTATATTCAACTTAAGATTTAGCAAACTTGGACAAAATTAAAAATCCAAAAAGTACTGTGTTGGAAGGTGAATAAGAGCGTGAGCTGGGAGGGGGCAGGCCCATTCCCTCTCCAGAGCTCCTGTGGCAGTACAGGATGAGGGCACAACCCAGCAGAGGAGCCCACTCCCACGGAACCTGTCCAGGCACCCCCTACAAGGTACTGCTGACTGTCCCTCTTACACTGGTGAGGAAGGTCGTGCAATTCGTGGGAGACATGCTGGGTATGGCTACATTATTTATTTATTTTTTTATTTATTTTATTTATCTATCCCCCCCTTGCTGCCTGTGCCGCTGTGTCCATTCGCTGCGTGTCCTCTCCGTGTCTGCCCATCTCCCCCTTGCTGTGAGGTCCTGCCGCATCAGCCCACGGCGCCGCGCGAGCCGGCCTGCCCTCACAAGGCGGCGCCGGGAAGCGAACCCGGGGCCTCTCACATGGCAAACGGGTGCTCCATCCATTGCGCCACACCCGCCTCCTGCCGCGAGGTTGCTGCATCAGCCCACCGCACCGCTCAGGCCGGCGTGCCCTCACAAGGAGGCCTCGGGACGCGAACCCGGGCCTCCCATATGGTAAACGGGGGCTCCATCCACTGAGCCACACCCGCTTCCCTTTATTTATTTTCTTAACTCCCTCTTCCTGCTCTGAGGCTGTCCTGATTCCTGTGGTCTCTTCCCAGCACAGACGGAGCTCAGTCGCCTGCCCCAGAGTCCTCACTGGGGCCACTCTCTTTTCCCCTGCCAGGCGATCGTTCTCTGGTCATCTCCCTCGTATTCATTTTCAAGGGCTTTGCTCTGGTACTCTGAAATCTTTGTACACTAGTTATCACTCCTATCTCCTATGTCCCTCCAAATAGTTAAAGGAAATAGGAAGTGCCAAAATATGGGGGGCAGGGGGATTACATAGACCATCTAGAAATTAAGTCAAAAATAACATCTAAGATTGGTTAAGCAGCAGATAAGATAAAGGCACAGAGAAAACCAATCTCCTGAAAGAACAAGTATAACTGAAAAACAGAAAATTTATAAATATCAAAGCAAAAACAGTAAATAAAATACAAGCAGAATCAATCAGCACATTAAAGAACAAGTATATTCCAAGAATACAAGGATAGTTCAGTATTCAGAGATCTATCAATATAATCCATATTATCAATACAGAGCTAAGGAAAAAAATCTGTCTCCTGGGATGCCAAAAAGAAATTTGGCTGATTAAACACTCATACAAAAAGCCAATTAAGGGAAGTGGATGTGGCTCAAGTGACTGGGCTCTCATCTACCATATAGGATGTCCAGGGTTCGATTGCCGGGACCTTCTGGTGAAAGGCAAGCTGGCCCACGTGGTGAGCTGGTGCAACAAGATGACGCAACAAAAAAGAGAGACACAGCAGACCAGGGAACTGAGGTGGCGCAAGAGATTGAGTGCCTTTCTCCTACTCCAGAAGGTCCCAGGATCAGTTCCGGATGCTGCCTAAAGAGAAGACAAGCAGACACAGAACACACAGAAAGCAAACAGCGATGGGGCGGATAAATAAGTAAATCTTTAAAAAAAAAAAACAATTAAAAATAGGAATTGATGGCCACTTTGTTAACAAATTCTGTTTTGTTATATGCTGTTCCCCCGAGGAAGCATCTGCTTCCTGGAACATTCCTGCTAAACTGAGGGGAACAAAAGGGTGCTGGGTCTCCACTATTATTTAGCATTGTATCAGAGCAACTAACCTAGTATCAGTAATCACTTAGTGCATAACTGCTACAAAAGGAAGGTAGGGTATCATGGTTTTCAGGAAATAAGATGAAAGCAAAGAAACAATGGGAAACCTGCCCCTGGAGAATTCAGGAAGAAAGATAAAAAAATTAACATTCAGCCAAGTGGGTGTGGCTCAGTGCTTGAGTGCCTGCTTTGCATATAGGAGGTCCCAGGTTCAATCCCCTGTACCTCCTAAAAAAATTTTTAAAGTAAAAATTAACATTCAGAAACCAACAGCCTTCATAAATAAAAACCAGTGCAAAGACAAAATGGAGAAGACCCCACTTACAGTAACAAATAATAATGCAATAGCTAGGCCAACTTAAGACATGTGCCCAACTTAGAAGAAAATTAGAAAACACTCCGGGAAAGTCATCTTAGACAAATGAGTATACACACATTTCTTGGATGGGAAGACTAAATCATAAAAGGAATGGTTTTCCTTAATTTATAAAAATGGATGTTTTTAACTTTTCTTTTTAGTTTTTAATTGTTTATATTTTCAATTATTAAATGTACAAAATACATTTTAACTTTTTAAAATAAAGTTTAAAAATAGAGTATAAAAAAATTATAAGATCACAATAGAAATACTGTAATATTTTTCTTCGAAGCTAGACAAATTGATAAAGTTCAAATGGAGGAAATAAACAAGAATGTCCAGGAAAACTCTGAGGCGGGGAACCCGCCAGATACAGAAACATACTACACCACCACCTCATTGTACTGGGGATGAAGGGACAAACAGACCAATGGAACAAGAGAGAATATCCAGAAACAGACCAAAGTGCATATACAATGTAGATTTTAAAGACGCATCCAAATCAGTGGGGAAAGATGAACTTTCTTAACAGCGGTATGGGAAAAAAAGTTAAAATAGATCCTTCTTCAAAGGGTAAGCCAGAAAACTCCAAACAGACCAGAAATTGGAATGTAAACAACAAAACCATGCAAGTAATAGATGAGTGAGCTGCTTTACCTGGAAGTGGGAAAAGCATCCCCTAACAAAACCCAGATGCAATAAAGGAAAATACGTCATTACCCACTCCCCCACCACCCAAAAAAAAGGCATGAATGGCAAGAGACCAACCCCGCACAAAGACCATCTGGAGGAAAATATTCACAATTTATATCTCAAAATCAAACCTCTAAAAAGAGCTTTGAAAAACCAAGGGGGGAGAAATACCTCCAATCCTGTATTTTTCAAAGGAGCAAAAGATATGAAGAGTGTCCAGAAAAAAAGGCAGCTGACCCTTAAATAGAAAATATACTCTCAACCATGAGCCTCCAGGAAATGCAAATTAAAACTACATGGCGGTGCCATGTTGTACCCATCAGATTTGACAAAATCCAGGTGGGAGAAGATACACCATGGGAGGGGACAATGGAGGGGGACCTGGGCCATAGCCAGCAACATCAGGCCTGTAGTTAGTTACCCTTTGAGCCAGGACCACGCAGAACCTAAAAGATTCTCTGCCAAAACATAAAAAGATGTTTGCAGGGGAAACATGTGGCTCAAGCAATTGGGCTCCCGTCTACCATATAGGAGATCCAGGGTTCGATTCCCGGGACCTTGTGGTGAAAGACAGGCTGGCCCGAGCGGCGAGCTGGCCTGCATGGAGAGCTGGCACAGCAAGATGATGCAACAAAAAGAGACACAGAGGAGAGACAATTAAGAGATGCAGCAACCCGAATAGCCAAAAGCAGTCTGAAAAAGAAGAGCAATGTGGGAGGAATTTCACTGCCTGACCTTGAAACATATTACAAAGCTACATTGGTCAAAACAGCATGGTACTGGCATAAAGATAGACACATTGATCAGTGGAATAGAATTGAAAACCCAGAAATAAACCCTCACTTATACAGTCAACTGGTTTTTGACAAACCTACCAAGCCCACGCTACTGGGAAAAAACAGTCTCTTCAACAAATGGTGTTGGGAGAACTGGGTATCTTTAAGCAAAAGAATGAAAGA
>JAQZBX010063915.1:0-16601 GCA_029593785.1 Cabassous unicinctus
AGGGAATATCTACTACTACAAATAAAACAGTTCCTCAAGATTGAGGGATGAACAAACATAAGGGAGGAATGCAGCTATGGACTAAAGTAGACTTATTATTATTCTAGCAGTGGAAGAACTTGTATCATTGATATAAAGGCAGTGGCCGCCAGAGATTCTGAAGGGAGGGAGAGGGAAGAATAGGTGTAACATGGGCCATTTTTGGACAATTGAATTGTTCCGTATGGCATTGCAATGCAGATACAGGCCATTATACATTTTGTCAAAACCTATAAAATTGTGTAGTGCAAGTATAAACTATAATGTAAACTATAGAGACCATGGTTAGTAGCAATGCTTCAATATGTGTTCATCAATTGTAACAAATGTATCACACTAATGAAAGATGTTGCTAATGGGGTAACATGTGGGAAGGGGAGGGGTTGTGGTATATGGGAATCCCCCTATAATTTCATATAATCCCATAGAGTATGACAGTATCTCATAGAGTATGACAATAGTCGAAAGGAAAGGTTTAAGGAAACATTTATTACTAGAAGGAAAGCTAAAAAACTGTAACATTTAACTGTATAACATAGTGAAACCTCAGGTAAAGTACAAATGAGTGATATTACATATATAAGAATGTTTTATAAAATGTAAATACAAATATACAAGAGAAAAGGATACAGAATAGCAGCTATGTATGGAAGAGGAAGCATAAAGAGTTTGAGAGGTGGTAAGTTTTGTTTGTTTGTTTGGTTTTTGTTTTTTAATATTATTATTTCTGCAATAATTAAAAAGCTCTAAAAGTGATTCGAGTGATGAATGCACAGCTTTGTGATTATACCAAATAACATTGATTGTACACTTTGGATGGATTTAAGCTTTATTAATATTATCAATAAAATTTTTTAAAAATCAAAAGAAGGAACTCAAACTGATAATTCACACTGATGTTCATAGACGCATATTGACAATTTCCAAAAGATGCATGCTACCCAAGTGTCTATCAAACAATGAGTGGGTAAATAAAATATATATATATAACAGCATATTATTCAGTTGTGAAAAGGAATGAAGTCCTGATAAAAGCAACAACATTGATGAAGCTTGAAGACATAATGTGGAATGAAGTAAGGCAGACACAAAAGGACAAATATTGCATGATCTCCTTGATTTAAACAATTAGAATTAGCAAACTCATAGAGTCAGAATATAAAATATAGGTTATTGGGCAACAGTGTGGGGATAGGGAATGTAAAGTTAAGACTTAAAATGTGTAATGTTCCTATTTGGAATAATTGAAAGGTTTTTCTAATGGATGGTGGTTTCAGTAACACAACATTGTGAAAGTAATTAGCACTGAAATATATATCTGAATTTGATTAAAAGAGGAAATGTATGTATGGTAATAGAATAAAATTTTTTTAAAATCCATGGAACTACACTACACAGTGAAACCTAAATTAAATCATATATTATATTTATTAGTATAGATATATAAATGTGCTATCAATTATAACAAATATTCTACACCAATGCAAGGTAGTAATAATATGGTTGGTATACGGAAATCCTGTGTTTTTTGCATGATTGTTCTGTAAATGCAAATTTCTCAAATTAAGAAAAAACTGACTATAAAAAATACAAAAACATTACTAATCATTAAATTTGAGTTTCAATTAATTAGTATTTTAGACTACTTGCGACATCCACATGAGCATGAAAGTTTCCCGAACTGATAAATCTTTCAAGATATTAATAAATGTGAAGGAAGCAGATGTGGCTCAGTGATTGGGTTCCTGTCTACCATATGGGAGGTCCAGGGTTTGATTCCTGGGGCCTTCTGGTGAAAAGCAAGCTGGCCTGCATGACTAGCTGGCCCAAGTGAAGAGCTGGTCTATGCAGATTGCTGGCCCACACAGAGTACTGAACCATGCAGGAGTGCTGGCCTGCACAGGAGTGCTGGCCCACGCAGAGAGCTGGCATAGCAAGATGATGCAACAAAAAGAGACACAGAAGAGAGACAATGGGAGATGTGGCAGACCAGGGGGCTGAGGTGGTGCCAGAGATTCAGTGCCTCTCTCCACTCCAGAAGGTCCTGGGATCAGTTCCCCATGCCTCCTAAAGAGGAGACAAGCAGACACAAAAGAGCATGCAGAGAGCAGACATCAAGCTCAGAACAGTGAGGGGGAAGGGGAGAAATAAATAAATAAATCTTTAAAAAATATGTGAATTATTTTGGTATTACATAGCAAATTATATCTTGTTTGGAAGATGTGCAACACTCTCTGAACCAATATTTTCCAGATGAAACTTCATGATATGAAATCATGCATGTGTAAAGTCCCTTCTCACATGCCTAAATATATCAATGAATTTAAATCTAACAAAGTTTGAAAAGTTCATTAATAGAGTTACAGACTACAAATTGCAAGTCATTAAGAAACCACCATTTGTTGAATTTTGGTGTAGAATCACAAAATAATTTTGGTGTTTATATGAAAGTTCTATTAATATACTGATTTCTTTTTGTGACCATACTTTTTGTAAACTTTGTTTGTGAAGCCATATTTTCTTCATATTCTTCAATGAAAATATCATGTTGCAAAAGTTTGAAAGTAAAAACAGATTTGGGAATCCAGCTGTGTTCTATTAATCCAGGAACTAAAGAAGTTTACAAAATATCAAAGGGGATTTCTGTTTCCAAATATTTGAAGTCTTACCCCTACTCACCAAACTTCCCAGCTTAATTTTCTAACTATGTTGATATTCTGTGGGGGTAAGCAAAGACTTCTGTTTTTGAAACTTCATTCCAGGATTTCCTTGGAGTTCCTTAGCCTCTCCCAAATTATGCTTCTTTCCAGTTTTGCAGTCATTAATGAAAATTTTCTGAATAACTAAAAATTATCTCTTTTCATAAGATCCCCTTTTGAAGGGAAAAAATTGACAGTGTGAAGAAAGTCTGACTTTATTGGTCACATCCCATGTAGGAGTATCTATTCAAACCAATTTTGACAGTACTTTCATCTCTGGCTCACTTTTCCAGAACTTGCCAAACATGCAGAAATAGCTCATACTTCCTAACTTCATGGCATATTACAAAGCTCTAGTGGCCTAAACAGCACGGTACTGGCATAAGTATAGTTATATTGCCCAATTGAATTGAGAGTTCAGATATACACCTTCACATCTATAGCTACTTGATTTTGACAAGGCTGCCAAGTCCATGCAAATGGGAGAGAATATTCTCCTCAACAAATGGTGCTCAGAGAACTGGACATCCATATATGAAAGAATGAAAGTAGACCACTCTCTCATATACAAAATTAACTAAAAATGATTAAATATCTAAATATAAGAACCAGGCCTAGAAAACTCCTAGAAGAAAATGGTAGGGATCCATCTTCAAGGTTCTTATGCTGAGATGTGGTTTCTTAGTTCTTATACCCAAAGCACAAGCAATAAAATAAGAAAATAGATTAATGGAGTCTCTTCAAAAAAATAAAAACTCATGCAGGTGCGCCATCAGGCCCCGCGAGTGTGTGAGCCCCCCCAGGCCCCACGCATGGGTGAGCTCCCCAGGCCCTGTGTGGGTGCACTGTCAGGCCCCACAAGCCATGCAGGAAGATGATGATGTAACAGGAGAGTGATACAAGGTAGAGCCAAGATGAGACACGCTGAAAAACCAGGAACTAAGGTGGTGCAGGTGGTAGGATGCCTCTTTCCCACATCGGATGCTCTGAGAATCTAATCCCAGTGAAGATAGGAGGAGAAGGATGAGAACAGAGGGCAGGAAATGGACACAGAGAGTTGGCCAGTGAATGGACACAAAACAGCAAAAATGGGGGGCGGGGTAAAAATGGATAAAAGTAAATAAATAAATAAATCCTTAAAAAAAAGTATAGGGGGGGTAAGATATGGACTACAGTTAGTAGTAATACTTTGACAATGCTCTTTCATAATTTTTTAAGAAATGTTTCACAAAACAATGCAAAGTATCTGTGGTGGGGTGATGTGTGGGAGCCCTGTATGATGTTATGCATGTTTGTTTTGTGAGTTCACAATGTTTACTGAACACTTATAATTTATGTATGTTCATGTATGAATGATATACATCAATAAATTCTTTAAAAAATAAATAAATAAAAATAAAAATTTCTGAGCATCAAAGAACTTTGTCAAGAAAATGAAAAGGTAACCTACTTAATAGGAGAAAATATTGGAAACCACATGTCCAATAAGGGTTTAATATCCAAAAAATATAAAGAAATCCTACAAACTTAAAAATAAAAGGACAAACAACTCAGTTAAAAATGGACAAAATACTTAGACATTTCTCCAAAGAGGAAATACAAATGGCCTAAATGCACTTTAAAAGATGTTCAATCTCTCTAGCTATTAGGAGAATGCTCATCAAAACTACAATGAGATATTATTTCTCACCTGCTAGAAAGGCTGCTATTAAAGAAAACAGAAAATTGGAAGTGTTGCAGAGGATGTGGAGAAATAGGATCACTCATTCATTGCTGGTGGGAATAGAAACTGGTTCAGCCACTGTGAAAGACAGTTTGGAATTCCTCAGGAAGCTAAGTATAGAATTGCCATATGATCCAGCAAAACCACTACAAGGTATATACATAGTAAACCTGAAAGCAGTGACTTGAAGAAATACATTCACAACGATATTCGCAGCAGCGTTATTCCCAATTGTCAAAAGATGGAAGCAACCCAAGTGTCCTTAAAATGATGAATGTATGTGGTATACACATACAATGGAATAATATTGAGCCATACAAAGGAATCATATAACATGGATGAAACTTGAGGACATTTTATTTAATGAAATAAGCCAGACACAAAAGGACAAATATTGTATGACCACACTGTTATAAAATAATTATAATAGGCAAATTCATAGAGCTAGAATCTAGAATATAGGTTGCCAGGAGATAGATTGAAGATAGAGAATGGGGAGGTGATGCTTAACTAGTACAGAATTTCTATTTAAGCTGATGGTAAAGGTTTGGAAATGGATGGTGGTGACTGTAGCACATTATTGTGAGTTTAATCAACATCATTAAATTATATATTGCAATGTGGTTAAAAGGGAAACTTTAGGATATATATATATTATTAGATTAAAATTGAAATATGAAACATAGGACTGTACAACACTATAAACCCTATTGTAAACTATGGACAATAGATAATAGTACGTCAAGAATGTTCTTTCATGAATAATAACAAAGGTACATTATTAATACAAGGTAATAATAATAGGGTGGTATATGAGAAAAATCCACCTAGTGTAAACAATGGATGATAGAGAGATTGAATAACTATCATCAATTGTAACAAGGGTAAATACTGTTAAAACAATACAATTATTTTAAAAATGCTATCCTCAATTGTAACAAATATTCCACACCAATGCAAGGTGTTGGTGGTGGGGTAGTCTACAGAATCGAGTATATTATGCATGATTGTTTTGTAAACTCACAACTTCTCTAACAAAAAGCATATATTGCATTGTATTTTTGGCATGTAAATCCACATTTTACTTCCTACCCATTCAAAAATGTCAGTGCATAAAAAGTAATGATAAATCTATGATTTTAGATATACAATATATAAGGACATAATAAGTAGTATGTGTAACATAGAAGTGGATGGCAGAAGGGTATGGGAACAGCATTTGTGTATATGGACTATAATTAACATTATAATTCTTATATTATTTTTCAATTTTACAAAGGTACAGATCTAATAAAAACTAATACATTTAATAATGGGAAAACAGCCTTTGTGGGCAGGGGTAGCTTTATAGGAACTCTGGTCTTTCTGTGTGCTTTTCCTGCAAATTATAACTGTTCTAATTAAAAATAAATGTAATAGAGGACAGATTAGGACACTAAATACTGATAAAGTGGTTATTTTAAGAAGAATACTAAATTATAATTATATATGCCCCTAACCACACTAAAATATATGAGGCAAATATTGTCAGATTTGAAGGAATAAATAGATGGTTCTAAGTAATAGTAGGAAACTAATACACCACTTCCAATATTGGATGGAACAGCTACCCAAAAACTTAATAAAGAAATAGAAGCCTTGAACAATATACAAAGGTAAAATATCCATAAAATGGAAAAATTTGTGTGGGGCTTTATGGGGACACTACATTCTGCCTACTTTGTCTGTAAAGTAACAAATGCTTTAATTAAACAAATACCATAATTAGTTGCTGATAATAAAATTTGAGTTTCAAATGAAAATTGATTTTATAAAAACGTTAGTCCTACACATGAGCTTGAGGATTCCCAATAGATAAAGTCCTATCTAAGAGGATTGTTGGTGATTTTAATAAATGCAATTTATTGAGATGAACACTGCTTGATGTTAAAAATTCATTCATTGGTATTCTCATATAAAAAATGCCCTCCCCTCTCCCACTCTCTCATATTAATAACATTTTCATGTGGGTGGTACATTTGTTACAACTGATGTACAAATACGGAAGCATTGCTTCTCACCATGATCAATAGTTTACATTACTGTTTACATTTTGCACTGTATACTTTTATTGGTTTTGACGAAATTTAAAATGGCCTGTATCTGTTAAAGCAAGATCATGCAGAACAATTCTAATGCTCTAAAAATGCTCTGTCTTCCATCTATTCTATGCTTCCCTCCACCTCCCCTCAGAAGCTTTGGTAATCACTGAGTTTCAATTTTTGAAGAATAAGCTTCATTGTTACATGCAATAATATTAAGGGCTTGATATGTTGGTCTGTTTTCTTTTATTAGGCACTGCCAATTTTCTCAAGACTCTTGCCCCTTTAATTGAGAATATAGCAGGACTCCGCAGTATGGGAGTTTAATATTTTCTTGTTTATTGTGTGGTTCTTCACCCACTGAGGTAACACAGTATGACAAGATGAACACTTTCATATTCCATGGAGGCATGCCCCATGTACATCTTATCCCACATATTTTCTGTATATTACAGCTCCTTCGAAGATTACAAAAAAAATAAGACACTGGGTGAACATACAGAAGAAATTATCATTGGCCATCAAAGATAACAGATGAAAAACACAATGTAAAAAATGTTTATTTTATTTTAATTTTTAGATTTTTTATTGTTGTATTTATTTGTTATTATTTAATTTCATATTAATTTCATTTGGATATTTCTTTGCCTTTGTTTTTGGAGAAGTTTTGGATCACAGATGGTTCACAATTGTGACAGAGGAGGATCACTGGTGTGGGGTGTCAATGATGGGGGCATGTGTGGGGAGGGGTGAACATGGGGCATGCTTCTAAGGCATATGAATATATTCAAGTGTTCATGTTGCATTGTCTCAGTGGGTGGAAACACACAATAACCATAATAATATTGAATTCCCATCTGGAGAGTCCTGCTATATTTTCTAGTATAGCAGCATGTATCCCCTGAGTACATGGGCAGTGCATAGCGAAGGACAACAGACCATTATGCCAGGCCCTTGATATTGATGGTTGTACTTATGAACCTTTATTTGTGGAATTGAAACTTAGCCTACTATTATATATTGCCTAAGATTTACCTCCTAAAAGCCTCCTTGTTGCCCAAATGTGGCCTCTCTCTAAGCAAAACTCAGCAAATAAATTTACCTTCCCCCTGTGTGGTATGACACTCCTGGGGATGAGCCTCCCTGGTACCGAGGGATAATTACCAAGGGCTGACTAGTGATGCATCTGGAAAAAGACCTTAACAGAAAAAGGGGGCATATTAAACGCAAATGAATTTTTATGACTAAGAGATTTCAAAGTGAGTTGGCAGGTCACTCCAGAGGTTATGCTTATGCACTTGGCAGCAGGATATCATTGACTGACACAGGAAACAGTTTCTCAAACAGCAGGTCTCCTGAGGAATCTAGAGACATCTGGACACTATAAGCAGAGCAGACAGGTTCAGGAGTCAGTGGGCCGAACTTTGGAATTTATGCTTCTCAGTGTAACAGAGATACGTTCATTTATATTTTCCCTACACATGGCTTTTCTGCTCTTTCTATTTGAACCTATAATTAACACTATACCGGCTAAATTTATGCCCCAGGGACTTAAATCTTCAGTCTGTTTATGTTGAGTTCTGCATCTCAGCAGAGTTGTAACACCTACATATTCTCTAGTTCATTGGAGTCACCCAGGGTAACTAACAAGGGTATGATGATGGACAACACCCATCCCAAGGAACAGAGAGTGTCTGCTACTGCAAGCAAAACAGTTTGATCCATCTGCCTCCTGGGATCTAGGCCCCCTCTCAATTAGAAACAGAGTGGGCATTGCCATCCCCAAATCCTCTAGATTGGGGAATGAAAAATGGACTAAAGTAGACTTATTATCATTCTATTATAGATTTATAATTTTTCTAGCAATGGAAGAACTTGTATTCTAATTTTCCATAGATCTAAGCCACAAAATATAAGTTATTAAGGATTTTCAATAGTCATTTGGAATGTAAAAGTCCCCTGAAATTAAAAAAAAAATGAGAACAGATGACTTATATAAATTCTATTAAATTGTGTTCTGCAATATTTCAAAGACCCTCAGGTAATAAACTTTTGCATGTATTTTGCCTACCATTACCCTTTTTGGAGTGCTTTATTTCCATGAAAATATGGCATGGTTCTATTAGATACCTGGACATCATGTTCCTTCATTCTCCTCCCAGATGGCAAAACTGCCCAGTTCTCTGTTGCTTTGATCCATTTTGAATTACTCTTGCCATATCAGGGAATTTTATTTCAAGCTGAGAAATCCTTCAGAGTTTTTCTTATTTGACTAAAATATGCATGAAAGGAATGAGAACATGGAGTGATTATGAAAGTAGGTAAAGACCTGCTGAGGCTTTGTGAAAGCCTTTTTGAGGGTTACCAGTGTGGTAAGCCAACAATGCCATATACCAAGTCAAGTGTGATTTCTGATTGCATCAATTTAACTTCTCTAATCACTAAACGTTCCCTGCCAATGTTCTTAAGTGTGGTTGATTTCTTTTGGGGATATGTGGACAATTCTATTTTTCAGCCTTCATATCCAAGACTTCCTTAGAGCTCCTTAGCCTCTCCCATATTCTGATACTTTCCAGATTGGCAGTTATTAATAAACATTTCTGCATTACAGTGAATACTTTCATGGGTGTGAAGGTTATTATGCACCCCTCTCCCGCAGTATGAGTTAGCATTGAAACCTATTATGAAAGCTTTTCGGTTCGGGTCATTTAAAGCCAAACATTTTTTGAGGACAACATACTATGACATAATGTGCATATTTACAATTCAGAGTTTAATCTTGTGACTCTGATGCAAAAGCTAGTAAATTGGTTGAAAGTCAATGGAAATGTTTTCTTACGAGATGCTGTTGCATTGTCAAAGTGTCCAGGCACCCGTTTATGTCCTGTAGACAACTGTGTCAGTGACATCGCCTAAAATATCTCTCAGAAGATCAGTGGTTAAGTTCAGAAGCCCTTCCTTGTAGACCATACAACTGAGTATGATAGGAGAAATATTTATAATTGAATGGCTTATTTTAGAAAAACAATTTGCCAAAATATATTGCAGAAGTGTGAGATATTCATATGATATAGTCAATGAAAGTAAAGACATTCTTATTATCATCTACATACATTGTAAACAATTTCAAAGTTACAAATGGATTATGCATATATTGTGTTATTGCAAATATAATTTCTAGCATTTCTATACTTACTACCCATTCCCACATATAAAATTACATAGTTCTGAAGTGAGACCTCTCAAGGTAACTATTTTGAGAACTGAATTGACAATTAAGACTGAAATAAGATTTATTTATGCTTCGGTATATTTCACAACAAACATAAGTAAATAGTTGTGGCTACAATAGTTATTTGAATGACAATATTTTAGGAAAATCTAGAAAAATGTTCAGGCAAGATGCATGGGCAGAAATTTAGTTCATTAAGCGTTGTAATCCATGATACATAGAAGGAAGGATGCTTTGAGCAGGAGGAATATTAGGTGCGATATTTTTCTTGGATACTGTGTGCAGGTGAGAAGGTAAACTAGAGAGACAGCAAGGGAACACTTGTACACTCTGCACCAGAAAACTGGAATCTGTTAGACTCTAATAGCATCAAGTCTTCATGGATGTTGATGCAAGAGAGGAAAGCAATTTTCATAATCATGCCTTATAGAATGACTGAAATGAAATAGTGGTGATGCCTAATCCATCTGGTCACCACCATTAACACCATTCTAAGAGGAGCATCAGGCATTCACTGTTTACAGAAACCAAATTGTATCAGCTGCCATAAGACTGGGAGAGAAGCAAACATCCTAGTCCCCTGGTACATGAAGACGACAGCTGTACAGTGTTCACAGAAACGGGCTGAGGCAAAGGTTCTCTTACAGAGCATATCTAAGGTGGCCCATGCTAATAAATAAAGTGAGGAAATAATCACTGGATGTGTCCAGGCTGAGTTTGAAAAGATAATTTACCAAAATAGTATAAATATGAAAAAATAATGGAAAGGTTTATGAGCCTCATTTTAGATCATTCAGTGTACTTATATTATCTGATCTTCAATATGTTGAAACCAACAAGTAAGAGCAGAAATTGAAAAGAAAGTGAAGTGGGAAATATATGAATTTCTTGGTTTCAATACACTGTCTTTTGTCCATTTCCTCTAAGCAGAATTCCTCATGAAAGCCACGTAGTGAAACAATAGAGATTATTTGCACTGAGTTTTTAGTATGTCCTTATCATTTTATATTTTAATTACAGGGAGATAGAAACATATTAGAAAACATGGACAACCTCACTATTTTCACAGAATTTTCTTTAATGGATATCTCAGCCTCCCGAGAGCTCCAAGTGCTTCAAAGTCTGATGTTCCTAGGATATATTGGGAGCCCTGACAGGGAATCTTCTCACTGTTACTGTAATTGTGACTGACCCTCACCTGCATTCTCCAATGTACTTCTTGATAGGCAACTTATCCCTCATAGACCTTTGCTGCATTTCATTTACTGTTCCAATAATGATTATGAATTCTTTGACAGGCAATTAATTGATTTTTCTCCCAGCATGTGCCACCCAGATTTTCCTGGTAATATTCTTTGAATTCACAGAGTTTTTCTTCCTTTTGGTGATGTCCTATGATCGCTGTGTTGCTATTTGCCACCCTCTGCACTATGGGCTCACCATCACCCCATGCTTGTGCACACAGGCAGATGGTGGCTCATGGGCAAGTGGGTTCATCCATTCTGCTATCCACACAGGTGTTATGTTCAGGCTTCCCTTCACACAGTCCAATGTGATCTATCAATATTTCTGTTATGTGCCTCGAATTTTGAGGATTTCCTCTTCACATGTTCAGTTTTCTGAGACTATGGTCTTAGTTCTAACTGCTTGTACTTGTATGTTCTGTACTTTTGTTAAAGTCCTATATTGATATATTTTCAATGGTACTTACCATGCATTCTCTGGAATTCCAAAACAAAACCCTATCTACTTGTACCCCGTAGTTGGTGGTTTTCATTTTGTTTGTAATTTCTGGGGTGACTGCTAGTTTAGTTTCCATTGCAAATAAAGCTTCTATTATAAATTTTCTCATGGCTATGTTGTATTCCATGGTGCTCCCATTCATAAACCCCATCACCTATCTGGGCAACAGAGAGATTAACAATACTTTAGGCAGAATGTTCAACAGATATTTTGAGTTCCCAAGCAGGGTTTTTCTGGATTTAAATATTCTGAAAATTTTGAATGAAATTTAATTTTTGTTTGATATATATTCTAAATTTGAATCTATCCACATCAGCTATCCAGGGTTTTGTACTCTGTATATATATTTTTTTCTTTCATATATAGTAGTGAGTTATCTTTCTGCTTGTATTTTTTTCAAATCATTCATTTGTGTAATTCACATGTACTTCTGGAATATATTCTCCACATTGTAATGTGTTTTGAGCAATGTTTAGGATAATTTTGAGCTATGGAAAAGAATGGTATTAAGTGGAGAAGACTATGGGTAAGAACCATAAGTGTCTATATGCATATGACAGAAATTCAAATGAGAGGGTACTGCCACTCTGGAAGACAATATTGAGTGTTTTGAATTAGACAATTAAATTCAAATTGCTCTCATTGCGTTCAACTTTCTACAATAGCTGCACCAAGAAAAACGTGATTAAAAGTGAGACACAGCTGTAGAATTAAGGACACAGTAAGGTTATAGCACAGAATGTTAGAGCTGCTTCCCTCATTGAAAACTGGACTACAAAATCCTGGGCCTCCATGCAGAATATTCTTTGTAAACTTTTTATCTCTCCCTGTGATCTAGCTGAATAGATGCATAGCTAGCTTGATGCATTCAATATTTCTGCATGATGAAGAGCAAATAGGTACAGAGTGGAGTGAAAAGTATCAGTAAGTGGAACTGTATTTTGCTTGCAAAATATCTGATATTGCTTATAATATATGATACACTTTATCCCACAAAAATGATAAAAAACATAATTTCTCAATATAGAAACAGTTTTATTTTTTTCCTTGTTCTCAGAGAATGAGTGAGCATTTTGATAGTGAAGTAATTATGCTTTTTAGTTCTCAAAATTAAAATCTGTGAAAGCTGCTTTTTATTTAGAATCCCTATCTATGCAACTTTTGGCCTTAAGGAATTAGTGCTCATTTAACATCAGCCTTCATCCTGCAACTGGTAAAATCCAGGCTTACTATGGCTCAGTATCTATTACTCATTACAGAAGCAAGTAATGAATATATATAAAAACATGTTGTCATAAAAAAAATATATTCCTGATCCTGATCAAGAAGGTGGAGTGAGACATTTCAGGTTTTAGAGAAAAGACAGCGCTCATTGGGTGCGGAGACTGATCATTGCACGCAGAAAGTGTATTGGGAAGCTCTCAGAATGGAGGGGGGTCTGAAGAATAGACTTCAGCCTGACCCTGGAAGAGGGAATATGAATTTATACAGTACCTTCCTAGGCAGTGAAATGATAGTTGCTGGGGAGGGGGTCGAGGGTCCAAGTGAGGTGCACGGGCCAATAGGAAGCCCTAGAGCGAAAATTTTCCATTGTATGGCTAGAGTGTAGTGGATTAGGGAGTTAAGCTTTCTTGAAATGCTGGAGGAGCAGGTGGTGCTTTGCTCTGGAGAGGGTGAAGATCTCTATCCCACTTTTCTCCTGTCTCTCCATGGTTTCTTTGTTCAACCTTTGGGAGAAGTGCTGTGCTTTTAGGCTTATAGGCTATGGGTGGGGGGCTGGTCTTTCCTCAATGCATGTCAGGGGCAACTGAGTCACAGCTTGTTAATTATTGCTAACCTAGTGAAGGGGAACCTCTAACACCAGGTTTCTATCCCCCACAGAAACTCTGAACAACTACCAAGAACTAAAAAATGCCTTAATAGAGCACCAGAGAAAAGTTAAAGCATTGCAGGAATGGGATGAGTGTCGAACCAAATAAAACACATCTAAACTTGGTAGGATCTCATGGCACCTTGGCTGTCCCCTCTTGTTCACCCCTCACTGGCTAATGTAGCTGGACTGAGCTCCAAGGGTGAATCTCTGGTATTGATTATGTACAGAGCTGAGTAAGCTTTGTGCACACATTGGGAGCATGTATATCTGGATCAATCTGTCTTGTGATGACCTGAGAGAATCTCCATTTCAGAACTTTTCCATTTCAGAACTTTTCCTGCATTTAGAGTCAATTCAGAGAGACTGCTGCCTACAGAAAACAGTAAATTTGCACTGCCTGGGACATGGCATTGCTGGCTATGGGACATATAATATAGTACTTGGGATGGGACTGTAAGGAAATGGTTTACCATTCAAAAGGGGACATTTATAGCCTAATAAATGGGGAGATTCCTAGGTATACATGCCCATGCCCAAGGCAAAATATTTGCACAGAAAAGAATAAAGCTGCTTCAATTCTTTGATCTCAACCTAATCTTTAAACCTATTGTATGGATACACTCTAAAGGAGTACAACTGCACTGAACAATATGCAAAGACTAAGACAGGTGTTTTTCTTTTTTCATTTTGTTTTTGACATTTCCTGACAAAGAAAGCTTTTTTACATAGCTGTAGGAACAGATGCCTCAGAGTATAAATTCCAGCAATAACACACTAAAATTTCAAAGTGTCCAAATTTCAACAAAAGGTTACCACACCTAGAAGGAAAATGAAGTGATGGTCCAGGAAAAGGAAATGATTAAATCATTAGTCACCATCAATGGTGATAATCAGATTTGGTACACACCAGACAAAGACTTTTTAAAAATGGTTCTAAATATGCCCAAATAGCTAAAGGAAAACCTGAAGAAAGAACTAAAAGGAATCAGGAAAAGGATACATAACACCAAAAAGAATATCACTAGGGAGATGAAAATTATGGACAGGAACCAAACAGAGATGATGTTCACAGTAACTGAAGTTAAAAATTCCTTTGAGGAGTTCATCAGCAGATTGGAGCTGTAAGAAGAAATAATAAGAGACTCAGAGACTATTTAAATCCTCCTATCTAAGAAACAGAAATAATAAACAATGATAAATACTGAACAGAGACTGTGGAATTTGGGGGTCAACAGAAAGCACAGCAATATACACGCTGTAGGAGTCCCAGAAGGAGAAGCAAGAGACAAAAGGGCAGACAGAAAATTCAAAGAAACAATGGTTGAAAACTTCCCATTAAAAGACATGAATATATACATGCAAGATACTCAACAAACTCTAAACAGGATAAATATAAATAGACTCACACCATAGCAAATGATAATCAAATATTTGAATGCCAAAGATAGAAAAGAAATTCTGGAAGCAACATAGAGAAGCAATGTGTCACATACAGGGATCCTAAATAAGATAAAGTACCAATTTCTCAACAGAAACCATGGAGACCAGTGGGCTAAAACAGTGAAAGTCCTGGAAGAAAATAATTGCCCACTAAGAATATTGTATCTGTCAAGGCAGTCTTTCAAATGTGATGGAGAATTTAAGGGATTCCAAGATAAACACAAGCTAGGATAATTCATAACCACTAGTCCTGCCCTATAAGCAATGCTAAAGTGAGTCCTTCAGACTGAAATGAAAGGCTACTAGAAAATAGATCAAAGCCACATGAAGCAATAAGGATCTCCAGTAAGGCCAATGACATGGGTAAACATAAATGCCAGTACTATTGGGATTTTGATTTGTAATTCCACTTTTTATCTCCTACATGTTCTAAAAATGTAAATGCATACATGCAATGATAACACACTTGATATGGACTCATAATGCACAAACATGTAATTTTTCACAAGAACTACATACAGATGGGGTGAGGGGTAAAGGAACATAGCTTGTGTTGTGAGACTAGAATGGTAACTGAATTTACTAACAATCTTGATTTGCTTGAGCTTCCATTTTTTCCAGGGAGTTATAAAGAAGAAACAGAAGTTACTTGTAGCAAGCTGACATACCAATAATCCTTTGTGGTGATGATAAAACCCCCTACCCAGTCTGAGAGGAACAACTCTAACAAAGAGTTCAAGCTGAAAACTGCAAGGCCTGCTGACCCTCACCAGATGACTACAATCCTACATCCACATCCTGCTTGCTAATTAAACTGGGTCTCAAGGACACCCTGCCCAAACAGCTCCCATAGCCCACGCAGCTCAGGGAACACATGTGCTAACCATAAATCATGTCCCCTTTATCCCTCCCCATTCCCTCATACCTCTCCTTTTCTCAAGCAGCCATATAAGCTGCTCCCCCAGCTCACCCCTTTGAGCAGAAACCTCTTTTGGCGCTGTTCCTGCATTAATGCAACTTTAGCTGAATAAACTTGCTCTGCACCTCTTTTTAAAGTATGTTTTATTTTCTGCACAACAGTGTATATATTTGAGGTTAAGTTAGTATCTATGGAAATGATAGTATTGTCTAAAGAGTTTTAATGGGAGGTACAAATGAAACACTGGAGAAAATGCAAGCTCACAGAGTAAGAAATTTGAATTTAACTAGCAAAGCTTGTTTAGGGGTATAGGGGAACATGGAGTTAATGCACTGTGGGTGTGGTGTTTCTGTTTCAGATATGGGAAGGTTTGGGAAGCAGAATGTGGTGAGGGTACCAAAACTATGAAAATACCAGATCCCAGGGTGGTGTTCTTGGTAGTGATTGATATGGGAAAGTTTATGTTGTATATAGTGTTAGGTACCAATTCAATGATGTTTGGAGACAGACCAAAGTTCCAGCGGAGAATTTTATTACATCGCTGGCATGGCAGGGGTCTGAAGAGAGACTCCAACCCTTCTGACTAAGCTGAGGAGTACCTTTTGAACAGGTGGAGTGGGGCGGGGTTTGAGAGAGGCATGATGATATGGGGTGGAAAATTACCATGCTTGCTGTTCTCAGGGTAGGGAGTGACTTTCTGAGGACTGCCTTACCGTTGGAGAGAATTTTGTGGATTGGCTTGGGTGTGAAAAGAGCAGGGGCTGGAAAGGAGCATTCTGTATTTGGACACATAGCTTGAGCTCAGGTTCAGTAATTTACAATCTAACTTATAGGTTCCCACTATTTTAAAAA
>JAQZBX010063916.1:0-16604 GCA_029593785.1 Cabassous unicinctus
TTTTCCTGGGATGGGGGGTAACTTTACTACAATTAGTATGTTTGGTGCAGAATTTCATGCAGATGAGGTGTGCCAGCAGTGTGATAATTTAAACGTATTTAAACAAAAAGGACAAATGCACAAACTTGCTGCTGCTTAGATCACTGCAGCTTCTAGGACCCAGTTTCTTTTACTGATTTCAAAAACAAAACAAAAAAAAAAATAAAAATAAAAAAAAGTTGTGCCTGAAATGAATCGTTTTTTTTATAAGTAGCCTCCGGGTTCCTATGTCCTGTAAAATACAGGCACTTGAACCTTGGTGTAGCTTCTGTTTGACTTTATATCACGGGAATGGATTGGTCTGATTTCTTGGCCCTCATCTTGAATTGGCCTCATTCAGGGTCCCTGAAGGCTTTGTCTAAGATGAGAAGGGATAGCTCAGGCGATGTGGGGGAGGGCGCTTTATCTTCCCCATTGTCGTTTGAGGTTTTGATCTCTGGGTAAAGAGGCCGTTTATCTTTGTAACATAAAACATTTTTGCTTTCTCCAGTTTTCTGTTAAATGGCGAAAGAATGGAAGCGAATAAAGTTTTACTGATTTTTGAGACAATAACACCCAGCGCTTTCGTTATTGAAACATCCCGTGTGGGAGGGGCGGGCAGGGGTGGAGCGTTCCGCGTGACTCTTAGGTCGGAGGCCCACGTGGCCGGGGCGGGGACTCGGGCGCCCGGGGCACCGACTGATTACGTAGCGGGCGGGGCCGGAAGTGCCGCTCCCTGGTGGGGGCTGTTCATGGCGGTTCCGGGGTCTCCAGCATTTTTCCCGGTTGTAGTCCTGAACCCGTCCGAAGCGGAGGCAGCGGAGCTTGAGGTAAGGCTCCGGCGTATGTAGCCTTAGGCTTTTGAGCATTCGGGCGTCTAACTGATGCCAGGAGTTGAGCGGAATCTGCGAACTGGAGACAAAGGCCTTGGGCGGGGGTCCTCCGCTTTGGGCCCTCGGTGGGAAGCTCTTTGGAGACAGGCTGGAAATCGGGAAGGGAGGGCGGCTTGAAGGCGGTCCCCCAGAGCTAGGAAGGCTTTCGGGAGAAGTAGGGGTGGGGGTGTTGCTCCTTTACCTTAGGCTGAGGGCGGAGCCCAAGGACTGTTGAAAAATAGACGATGGTGGGGGTAGCTAGAAAACAATCCAGAATTCTGAAGCCAAGACTAACCTGCAAGTATTTTTGCGACCCTAAATCACTTTGAGAACCAAATGAGTCACGTGTTTGGAACCCACCCATGCATTTCAACTCTGATTTTAGTAACTATTGACTATAGAAAACTTGGAAGTGCTGTACATGTGCCTCGCCAATTAACCCTAATTGCTGCTTTCTCACAGATTCTTGCTGGTGTGAAATGACTGAGTACAAACTGGTGGTGGTTGGAGCAGGTGGTGTTGGGAAAAGCGCACTGACAATCCAGCTAATCCAGAACCACTTTGTAGATGAGTATGATCCCACCATAGAGGTGAGGCCCAGTGGTAGTGTGTTGACTCTAGCTCTCACTTTCGTTGTTTCCCGGCTAAAGGAATAAGTAGGAGAGAAAGTAAAAAGTTATTTTGGATACTGCATTCGGTAATACAATTAAGTACAATTTTCCATGTTTGTAGAGAAGAGACTATTTTATAAACTGCTGAAGGTTTTCTCAAAAGTTTATAATTTTTAATGGCTCTAGAAATTGTTGCAAACTCACTGTTGAACTCATTCAGTTTCTTCATATGTGACAGCTCTATCAAATAGGAACAGGTCATATATAATAGCATGATGGAGATAAAGGATTCCGAGAACTGGGTTTTCTGCAATTTTAATTTCTTCTTAGTTGAAACAGCTGACGCTGTAGGTTGGAGAAAGAACATGAGATTTTTGAGTCCCCTAAGCCTAGGATTCAGATCCCAGTTTGTTGCTTACTTAGTTACATGATATCGAGAAAGTCCTCATTTTCCTTATCAAATTGCTATAAACTTGCCCTGCTTACCACCCAGGGATATTGTGAAAATCAGAAATGATAATATGCTTAAATTATTTGTGAGTGGTAAAGCCCTGCAAAAATAGTACTTATTCTCAGGACTCTCCCTTTAAATAAAAGGTTTTCTAATTTTATTCAGTTTAGAAATTATTAACTTCAGAGATTGTTTTAATCCACTACCTCGCCTTCCTACCACCCAGCTATTGAGTGTGTAATTAATATACACTAACTATAATATAGCCAGAATAAAAATTGGTTATAATCCTTGCCAAAAATCTTTATTTCAGGCTCAACAGCTTCAGTATTAATGCTTAGAAGCTTTTAATATTTTTTAATATTTTTTTCAGTTTTATTTATTATGGTGTAACTTACAGTAAAATACATTTATGTCTGTAGCTCATTGACTTTTTTTGTTGTTTGGTTTGGTTTGGTTTGGTTTTTTGTGGTACCAGGCTGGGGATTGAACCCTGGACCTCGCATGTGGGAAGCTGGTGCTCCACCACTGAGCCACATTGGCTCCCCTGAGTTGGTTTTTTCGTTTGTTGGTTTGTTTTTTTTTTTTTCATTTGTAGGCTTTTTTTCTTTTGTTTTTTGGAGGCATCAGGGACTGACCCGGAACCTCCCATGTGGGAAGCAGGAGCTTAAGCAGTTGAGCCACATCTGCTCCCCTCATTGACTTTTTACATCTGTATACATACTTGTAACCACCACCAGATCATTCTCCCAGACCTCTTTCCAGTCAGTAACCTTCCCTTCGCCACCTGGAAATAACCGCTTTTCTGACTTCTATTATCATAAATTCATTTTGCCTTGGGTCTACCTTTATTTAAATTGTAATTTTGCTCATTCCCTCAAACCACTTACACACCTCTCTTGCTTCAAGGACGTTTTGGTAAAGTGAATTCTGTGTTAATTTGAAAGAGTGTATTAGAGATCCACCATTAAGTGAGTGGCAGAGGAACTTATCAATGGGTCAGGAAAGTAGGTTATGTTCTGTTTTGGAGCAGATCTTAACTAAGTATGATGATGTTATTTTCTTTAAACTGAATCTCCGGTTTGAAGAAAGCCAAATTGGAATTATTTTTTATATAATCTATGCATATGTGTTTTCCAAGGAATTAATTATAACTGTACCTGTTTGGAGCCTTTAGAAATTTTCTTTTTAATTTTTTTTCCCTCCTTTTTAGAAATTTGATTTAAGGGTATTTCCCCAAAGTACAATCTATCATGATGAGGGGGAAAAAATTTTGGTGTTGTATCCTTCCCTGAAACAAAAGGTATTTGTGTATTTAGTCATAAACACAAAATGACACTGTATCCACGCCAGGTTATAATTGTAGGTATGTTTGACATTTTAAAAGTAGAATAAGCAGCTCAAATAAGAACAGTCCACATTTATACCTTAGTAAAATACTCTGTGAGCTTAATCTCTAATTTCCTAACTGCAGTAGAGCTGAGGTTTTTTTTGTTTGTTTTTTGTTTTTTCCATATATATTTTAAAAGATGCTTAGATTACATAGATGTTACACAAAAATTACAGGAATTCCCGTGATCTCCACCTCCCATACCTCCCATAACATCTCACATAAACCTCCTTCATTAGTGTGGCACATCACCTGCAATGGATATACACATCCTGGGGCTTTGCCACTAAGCATAGACCACAGTTCACATCATAGGCCACTCTCTCCCCCCCACAGTTCTGCATGGTATATGCTGCTCTAAAATGGCCTGTATCTGTCACCACAACGTCACTCAGGACAACCCCCAAGTCCTGAAAAAGCCCCTGTATTACAACTGCCATTCCCCTCCCTGCCCCGAAAGCATCTAGTGGCCACTGGCTTCACCTCACTGTTATAATTTCTTCCATTGCTTGAATCCCAGTATGTCTACAACAGAATACCATGGAGTCCACTCTAGTCCATAGCTATTCCCCCAATCCTGAGGGGACTGGAATGGTGATGTCCACTCCCATCTCCAAGTGAGAGTGGGCTTATATCCCATGGATACGGTGGATGGGATTATCCTGCCTTCAGCTGCAGGCTCTCTCCATTCCCTGGGAGGGCCGTTGTCCATCATCATCTCCTCACCAGGTGACTTGGGTGAGTCCATTGAGCTGTAGAGTAGGAGAATAGAGCTGTTTTTTTAATTGCTATGTGTTTTCAGCTTTTCCAGGAACAGTGTGACCACATTTTCCTTTCTACAGGCATATAGGATTTGGGCCTTTATTCCTAGAGTGATATTAAGTGCTTTCTGTTTGTGATTGTATATTAGCAATTTGAAGGGCAAACCAGATAGAAATGGACTTGAATAGTTAGGAATTTGTTTAAACTTGGCAATAATGTTGCATTCTCTGTGGTTTTTAATAAAAATCGAATCCCTGTCTCCCCACCTCCTTCCCTCCAAACCCCCAGGATTCTTACCGAAAACAGGTGGTTATAGATGGTGAAACCTGTCTACTGGACATACTGGATACAGCTGGACAAGAGGAGTATAGTGCCATGAGAGACCAGTACATGAGGACAGGCGAAGGTTTCCTTTGTGTCTTTGCCATCAATAATAGCAAATCATTTGCAGATATTAACCTCTACAGGTACCTAGGAGCAGTATATTCTTCTAGAAGGATGATCTTTAATATGTTTTGAAGCTTTGTGGGGAAATGGGCGTACTAGTTTGAGGAAGATACAGATTTTTAACTAAGGGAAGAATTGGCTTTAAGTTATTTGACATTAACAATCTGGGGTTATTATTGGAAGTTAATACTGAAATTTATGTTATATACGATCACTAGAATGTGTAATATACATGAATGAAGCTTGCTAGTGGGAAGGATTCAGAACTAGAAGTGTTGTAGTGAGAGCATGAAGGAATTTCTGAGAAGACACATTCTTCACTATATAATAGGAAAGATGGTAGGAAGAAACTCATGAATAGTTAAAGATGAAAGCAAGCCAAAGGAACATGAAGATGGTCTTTCTCCATAGAGCAGAAAAGTTATAAATGAGCTAGATTGAACCATAAAAAATTCTAGTACAGTGTTTTTATTTTACAGAATCATAAACTAGAGTTCAGAAAGTTGTTTTTTATATTGTTTTCAAATCTATGATTATTAGTAGCAGAGCCAGAACCAAAACCTAGGGCTCCTTTTTCTCAGTTCAGTGCTCTTTAGGCAGAATAATATAATGGTTAAGAGCATGGGCTCTGTCTGGGTTGAAACTTGGCTCCATTATTTACTAGCTATGTGACTTTTGGGCAAACTACTAAATCTCTGTATATGAGTTTTCCTTATCTATAATATGGAGGTATTAGGACGTGCCTCTGAGTTGTGAAGATTAAATGAGTTTATGAATATGTAAATTACTCTACAGTGCCCAATACATAGGAAATGCTATGTGATTGTTATCCTTGACTGCAGGCTTATTCTCCATCTATATGAAGATGTCTGCTCACAGAAACAAACTGGCCCAAAACTGAATTCAGTGTCTTTTTTCTTCCTAAACCTGCTCCACTTTCTCTCTCTCTCTCAATAAAATGCCCAACACTTGGCAAGCACCCAATAAATATTTGTTGAATTCCTAGAAGTCATCTTTCTTCCTTACGAGGCATTTGTTCCATCTTCTATTTATACTCTACCTCTAACCAAAGCTCATTTAAATCATCTTGTAGAAATGTACATAATATAGAAAGTAATTTAAAATAAGTTTAAGAAATGAGGTAAAGAGAAAATAAAGGTAAGAAAATAAAATGGAGTTAGCAATGAGCTTATTCCATACCTGTGTGCCATGCATTGCCATTGACCTCCTAGAGGTGGACTACAAATTTGGCAGCTATTGTGAAAAGGGAAATAGCCAGCTGAAAGATTCACCATGTTGAAAACAAATCAGATGTTCAGAAAAAGCAGAAATATACCAGGACCAGAAACAAATTTTCTTATGGGTTCTCAAAGAGAGTCATTGACATAAACAATAGTAGTAACCCAACGGTGACATGGCCAAGTTCATTAGGCTTTCTTACAGTATCCCTACACAGATTGCTGCTGTCATACCAAAGCACAATTCTGCCAATAGCCAGCATTTACACGGCTCAGGTACATGACTTTGTGTGTAAACCAGGGGTAGAGTATAGAGCTATACTATGCAGTATAGTAGCCACAACTATATGTGGCTGTTTAATTAAGATTAAATGAAATTTTAAAATCAGTTCTCAAGTGCTTAATAGCTACATGTGGCTTATGGCTACCATATTGGACAGGACAGATAGAGAACATTTCCATCATCACAAAAAATTCTATTGGACAGTGCTGGGCTAGAGATCTAGAGCAGTAATTTTCAAACTGCTTTGTGGTATGTCTTACAATTCATTGAAGGGGGTGATTAATTAGGATTTCCAGATCATTCGGCTCCCTTTTAATTAGAGCAGTTCTGGTGTTTTTTAGTTTAAATCTTAGATTTCCAACTATAATTTTGTTTGGAGAAAACAGTTGGATACCACCCAACTAGAGAAGTGGAAAGATTGACTTTTCCACTGAATACTAATTACTCTCGGAGCTTCAGAAAAGTTTAGAGTCAGCTTTAGTTTTTGTTTTGATTTTTTTTTTTACTTCCACACTTTGAGATTTCAAGTTTCCAGTTACATCCAGAGGTTTTTTTTGGTTTTTTTTTAAATAACCATCAGCCAAACTTGATTAGGATTATCATCCTTTTTGGAAAATTGAAGCGCCTAACAAGGGCATGTATCTGGATAGTTTTGGCTTCCGTCTGACTGCTGCATCAAGTCTAAACCAGTCTCTTTAGCTTGGTCCTCTATAAGAAGGAAAAAAGTGAAATTCACTACGAAAAGCATGTTTTTTGTTGTGTTTTTGTGGGTTTTTTTTTGTAATAGGTCTAGATAAAATATGCCAGTAACTTTTTTGCCCTACTTTTCATTCCCTCCTGAAAGCTTATTCTTATGTTGTGATAAAATCATTCCCTTTTTTAGGGAGCAGATTAAGCGAGTTAAAGATTCAGATGATGTACCTATGGTGCTGGTAGGAAACAAGTGTGATTTGCCAACAAGGACAGTTGACACAAAACAAGCCCATGAACTGGCCAAGAGTTACGGGATTCCATTCATTGAAACCTCAGCCAAGACCAGACAGGTATAGTAGGACTTTTCAGCTTCTGGGCAAGGGTTTGTTTAAGGGTGAAAAGTTTGATTGATCAACTCTACTAGAAATATCCATATTCTTTACTCTTAAAGATTTTTAATAGTGTTCTATTATCTTTTAAACCCAAAATGACTTCATTAATATTTCGGTGTGGCATTTTTTATTCCCATGTTAACATGGACAGATATTTCTAAAATGGAGGCCCTTGATTAAAAGTATTTATAAACATTAGTCCTTTCTCCTAGAACTCTATCACCAGCCACTGTTTAGATCTTAAGCCCTCCTGAATGCAATCTTTAGCTCTGGTAGTTCTCTGTGTTTCTTTTTAGGGTGTCGAAGATGCCTTTTACACACTGGTAAGAGAAATACGTCAGTACCGAATGAAAAAACTCAACAGCAGTGATGATGGGACTCAAGGTTGTATGGGGTTGCCATGTGTGGTGATGTAACAAGGTGAGTACTGTGGCTTGTTGACGTTATGAATCTTAATATTTAGCATCAGGCAATTTGGAGGAGTGTTAACTGTTATTTTCTCTATGCTGCTATTTTAACTGAGAGTGCTCACAACTATAAAATATTTTCCTCAAGGCATTTCTTAGAGTCCTATTTTTAAAACACATTCATTATTCTGGAAATATCTACATTTTCAATAACATTAGAAATTAGAAGAGATTGTTTATGAAACGTGTATACCATATTCTTAGCACTGACCAGGAGTTTGAAGGTTCACTACATCAAAACTAGGTGATAATGATATATTGTGTATTCTTTTCTCAAAGATCCTTATAAAGTTCTATCATCAGAAAAGAGCCACTTTCAAGGTAGGATAAATTTGGAAATGTATTATCATTCATGTTGATTTCTTCAGCTTATTTTTCATGTATTCTCTTTGTGCCATTTACACAAATTCTGTCTTCATTTCAGCTGCACTGACGCCTGGTCCTGACTTCCCTGGAGGAGAAGTATCCCTGTTGCTATCTTCAGTCTCACAGAGAAGTTCCTGCTACTTCCCCAAACTCTCAGTAGATCAGTACAATATTCTTTCTTTGAGAAGTTCTCAGAATAACTACCTCCTCACTCGGTTGTCTGACCAGAGAAATGCACCTCTTGTTACTCCCCAGTATTTTTCTGTCCTGGGTGTTCCTCCTTTCCCCCACCCCACCCCAGGTTTTTCATCTGAAAAGCAATTCATGCTCTGAAACAGAGAACCAAACTGTAGACATGAAATTCTGTTGAAAACAGTGTCTTGAGCTCTAAAGTAGCAACTGCTGGTGAATTTTTTTCTTTTTACTGTTGAACTTGGAACTGTTGGTTTTTAGAGAAATGTCATAAATTACTGTTTTGCAGAGAATATAGTTAATGTTGCTGTTTGGTTTTGTTTGTAATGTTGTCGGCTACATTCCCTAAACTGGCATCTGCTCTGTATTCATAAATACAAAAGTGAATGCTGACTTTTGAGTCTATCTTAGTCTCAACTTTCATGTTATTAAGTCCAACTTTTACAGTGAAGTGCCTTTTTCCTAGAAAACTTCCTTTACAATAGCCTTTCCAATACTTCAGTAGAGTCAGTGTCTCAAAAACCATTATGAAAATGAATGTCTGAGATATATTTGTGATCGGTCTGTCCTTTGAGGGAAAGATACATCTTTTTGGTAGCAGATGCCATTTCTTAACAAGTATTAAGTTGATCTTCCAGAAGCCTGTTTTTGGGCTCTCCAATGAGAAGGTTAAAACTGGAAACAATTAAAAATAAGTTCACTTAATTTTTACCTAATCACTTTTTTTTGGTAGGTTACTACCTATAAAATGTGTATTACTAGTTTCTTCCAGCTTACTGATAAACTTATGTTTGATGAACTTCCACTTGTATTCTAATTTGGGTTACACCAGAGAGCTCTACATTTGCAGATGTTCAGATACTGTAAAAATTTGGGTGCAGTCTTAATACCTGTGATCAATTATTTTCAACCTGTAAAGCAGTATATTAACAGACAAACTGAATTTTCACTGCATATCATGGTATCTTGGTGATGTATATAACTTTTGCCCTAATCTTCTCATCCCATTCTGTGCCCCTCAACCCGCATCAATGGGTACTTGATTAATTATTTCAGTTGAGTAAAGTATGGTGCTAATGAACCAGGGTCATAGTTTCAAAACTTGAATGAGCCAGTTAGCATCACAGAGAGAAATTCTTCCACAGTAGCACATTGCACCAGTAATTCCAGCTAGTAGTTTTGTCAGATGCTTGCTGTTGGCCCTGCAAGGAAAGAGGCCAGTATGCACAAATCCTTCATGACTTGGTATACTAAGGAGGGTCAGCCTAAATTCTTTATAAATAAAGTATTTAGACTTTTTTTAGCCACATAAAAACTCTTAAATTAAGCCAGTAGATTTTCTCATTAAATATATTTTTGAGAATGATGATGCCTCAAATAAAAACTAAAAAATTTTTCTTTATACGTAATGTTCAATGAAAAATTTAAAACAGGATTTTGATTAATTATTCTATGCATACCTGATAACCAAAACTAATAAGTTTGTTGAAAATAAGTCTTTGAATTGAAATTGCTGTTTGAGAAAGGAATAGAAAATCAATAATAGATTTGGATAACTTGAAAGAATACTTCCAAAATGGCCACTCTCTATTCTGGTCTTCTAATTCTAAATACTTGCTGAGATCCTCCATCTTCTAGAATGAATCCTCATTTGTTAAGCAAACTTCACATTACCTTGAAATGAATTACCGAAGAGGGGAAGAAACATACTGTGTCCAGAGTGTAATAAACCCAGGGAGTTGTGCTCCTTAGTGCTGATTCTGGAAGCTTTCACAGTACTGTCATCGCCTGTGAACAGAAAGAAGCTCTCTCCTTTGTTTCTCCTCCTCTTGGATACTGCTCTGATGTTTTCCTGAGGCTAGATTGAGGCTTATCACCTCAACCAATCTTTTTTTTAAGTGTCCATGTGACTGGTAGCTTGACTCCTCCTAAAAAGTCTATTAAATTTAATGTCAAATTAGGGAGAAAGAGATGGTTCCTCATCTCAGGCTCTTGTGCCCATATCTCCTTACAGCTTTCTCAAGTATGTTCTAAGCACAGAAGTATCTAAACAGTGCCAGAATTCAGACTTGAAAATATTATTTTATCATCATCTTAAGGTGAACTTAGGTTTGAGTTTTGGCACAATAAGTTGACAAAACTACAGTTCCAAAAAGAGCTGAATAACTTCAGTCAATGTGATATAAAAGGTGATTTTTTTTTTTTTTGTAGAATATGTTTGTGATTGCTGAAAACAATTTTAGGTTACCTCGAAATCTGAAAGTCTGTTTCCCCAAGTTAAGTGCCTGGCCAGCTGTTATAAATTACATATTCCCTTATATATGTTGTTGTTTTTTAAGGTTGCAAATTAAAGAGTGAAAATAAGATGTTCTATCTAAAGGGTACCATGACTAATCTGTAAATGAATCTGTCAAGTGCTGTATTTGCTCAAAGCTTACTATAGAATGTTAACTTTGTAATAAAATATCATACTTAGGACAGTTAGCACTTTAGGAGTGTAATAGGGAAAATTAATCACAATTTTATTTTAGTGGGCCCCATAGTCTTTCACCATCCTTAAACTGCTGTGAATTTTTGTCTCGATTTGAGCAAGGACAGAGAAACACTTTAAAAGAGAAATTTTGTTTTTTTTTCATTCTATAATTTGTGAGCATAATCATATTTTGCTTCATCTTTACCGTCATGAACACATTAGCTGGCAGCTACAACTGAAAACCAAAAAATGGTGCATTCTGCGTCTTGTAATTCATCTTTGCTAATAAATTACAGGAAGCAAAAATAATTAGGGAAAATATTTTATTTGGGTGGTTGCTATAAACAAGGGACTATAATTCTTGTATATTAATTTTCATCTTTGCTAAGTTTCTTTAAGCAGTCTAACATACCACAAAATTATTTTAAGATATTGTTTGCTATAAAAATTGTTTAAAAAGTGTTCTCATTATCAGAGTAGTTGTAGAGATATTTCAAAGTATAACATGATTTTTAAAAGTCTAAGAAGTAATTGTATGAATTCTATTCTGGAGGGGAGGGAGGCTCTCAATGGAAGTTGTATGACTTTTATATTTCTGTGCCATCAGATGTAGGTAAAAATATCAGTTGTGCATTCTGCTGTTTAAATGGGAGCAGTTGGCCTCCTTGGCCCTAAATAAAAGGGCTGATGTTTTAGGTTGACTATTTTATTGTAAATTAATCCATTTTGATTTTTTTAAATTTGGTTGGATATTTTTCTTGTTAAATTTCTAGAAAATAAAAACTGGAAGTTCTTTGCTTACTCAATTTTTTTTTCTACTGAAGTGCCTTTATTGAAAGTTAATATTAATTTCATTCTTTGGATGTAACATTTGGATATTTTTTAAAGATATAAGTTCCTCATTTTATCTCAATATAAAATATGTCAAAGCCTACTTTATCTTTTTTTTTCTTTCTTTTGTCAAAGCCTGCTTTAAACTATTACCTTAGAGTGAGTCATAGCTATTTGGAAATTCTTATACATTAAGATAAAGCACTTAAAACTACCATTGGAAATTTTTCCATTACTGTGCAAACTAGATATCTTGGTATAGTTGGGAGAGCATTGATTAGTAGCCAGAGAACCTGGATTACAAATATAATTTTACTACTCTGGCCCACATTTCCTCATGTGCAAAATAAGGGAGTTGAATTTGATATGTCAGATTTCCTGACCCTAATTAAGGAGATACAATGATTTCAAACTTGGGCTTTTTCACCTTACACTGGAACACTGGAATACTATGATTATGGGGACATTGGTTTATTCTACCAAGTAAAACCAAAAAGACTCTAATTTCTTTTTCCTTAAAAGGGGCAGGAAGCAGTCGCAGTGACAAAATTTTGTTTCTAGATAAGACTACTAGAAAGAGTATTACAAATATTTTAAGTTATACAGTGTAAATGAACAGGAGGTAGAATTGTGGCCTTGGTATGACAGATTTTCCCCTTAACTCTATCACCCAGGCCTCGTATCAGATATATTCTGCTAATATTTGACCCTCCAATAACTGAGAAAAAAGAAAAGATATTTTCTTGCTTCTGATCACAGCTACTATTCTCTTTTGCGAAAGAAAGCTACAGAAAGGCAAAGGGTGAAAAAGCAGCTAAACTTGCTTTTTTTTTTTTTAATATGAGGGGACTTCCTATGCATCTCTGTGCTTTTAAGGTTTATGTTCTCATAACAAGCAATACTCAAGGTTATTAAAAGGCCAACACAATTGCATGAGTTGTTTGATATCCATAAATACATGTGAAGGGGCCAAGAGGCTTTGCTTATTAATTTTGCAAAACTTCTTGAGATACGTTTTAGAGAATGTCCAGCTCCATAACTTGAGAGCACAGAGAGAATTACTGTCCATATCCAAATGGGAAGGTTATAGCTTGTAATGCTTTTTTTTTTTTTTCCTTTATTGTCTTTTTTATTTTTGTGTTCTTTTACTTTTTTTAGTGTAATACTTTTAAAATAACTGGATGATGAAATGTGGTCATACTTTAAGAAAACATATACTCTAGGAACATATAAAATGCAGATAACAAATGCTCTTTTCAGTGCCAAAAGGAGTAGATAAAGATCCCCCCAATTCATGAACTGGCTTGTAGACCTATTTAATTGATCATTCTTATTTGGAGACTTTGTATTCTTCTACATGATTTACTTCATGCTTGAGCCAAAATAGTTTATTAACCTACCAGTGTGTGTGTGTTGGGCACAGGGGAAGGGAATGGTGGAGATGGCATTATTCAACCTAACTAGTACAAATACAGATTACCAGCAATTTGTAGGAGCTATATAAAGAGTGAAACCAAGGAGCAGCTACTGCAATATTGGGCTTAAGTGTTTCTAAAGATAGATGCAGCTACATGCCTGATGGAGGGAAATGCAGTTGGAATTGAGCAGTTGCCCACTAAAGTCTTTAGATGCAGGAGCCTGAAATATCCAGGTTAGGATATGCAGTCTTCCAGAATGGGTGCTGTGAATGTAAGAAAACTGGCACTGCTGACATTCTGTAGGAGCTTTTTGTGAATTACATATGATACCTAAATCTGAAAGAAAACTTGCATATTTAAAACACTTTACTATAAATCATTTCTCCACATTTACAACTGAGACCCAGTCTTCTGAGATGAATGTTTTTTGTTTCTTTAAATAGTGGAACGAAGTTTAAAGACTTACATTAAAAGTTATATCAGGAAACATCGTATATTTAAGCTTGTTTTGCCTGTGAATTTGAGGGCATTGGCATTTAATATAAAAGTCCAAAATGAAACTCCAGCATGATATACAAACTGAAATTACTAAGACCTATGCCCATATCTTGCCATTCTAGAAGCCGGCATGACATTTGTGACATTTGTGACATTTCCTCTCAGAGAACCATATTTGAATCCCACTGTGAGGAACAACCACAAGCCCTAACAGAATGTGTTACATTGATTTGGTAAATTTTGCATGACATTCCTTCCTAAAGCATTTAGCAGGGTTTTTTTTTTTAAGTACTTACTATGTACCTAGGCACTATGCTGCACTGGGCAGTGAACCAAATACACATGGGTTCCTGCCCTCCAAAGACTTGTGAAAATTAAATGAGTTAATACATGTAAAAGAACGCAGACCCCAAAGCCTATACCTCCCTCTCTCCTCTAACAGAACGCATGCAGTACTCTGTTGAGGTTCTGATTGTTTTGTTAAAAGCAAATTGTTGAATTTCTGTTCCATTCAAGAGGCAGAAAATAAAGTCTGTCTGTCTCTTGGAAAAGGGTGAGTCTTGTAAATTTGACTTCTTTATTTTTAGGCTGGTATGGGAAATTATTACCAACAGGAAAATGAGACTGAATGCAGTAAAATACCGTGAAATCCTTCACCATTCCACAGTTTGGTTCTGCTCCAAACCAAAATACGTTCCTTATATGTAAGGTAACTGTTACACACTTCACACAGGGTGACAAAGAAAGCCCATAGTTGCTGCTGGCAAAAGGGTTGCATTACCAAACTGGAAGTTGCAGTGAACTCAGAACTGCTCCGATTGAAGCAATGTAACAAAAGATTAAGCTGGTTCCCAAAGTTTACTAATGGTTGCCCTGAGTCCCAGAGAATCCTTTGGTTTGCTGTCATATCTGAACGGCAAGTCAATGTGGGCATTAAGGGGCACGTGGGAGAAGAGCAGGCTGGAAATGAGAGGAGTTCCCAGCAAATTTCACCGCAGCAAGGAAAATCGTCTACAGCAGAATGGAAAGAAGAGCATTCTGGGCAAAAGGAGCCAAACAGCAGTGACCTCATGTATAGTTCCTTCCTGTGAAGTGTCTGTCATCTGCTTCCCGTAGAGATGCAGATTATAGGTCTCTTTATTTCAATGAAATACAAGAAATCTCCAATTTAAAAATAAAATGTGCTTCAAAAGTAATGTTTGTAATTTTTTTGAAACTCAATGTTTCCCCACTGGAATAATTTTCTAAACAAAATTAGCTCAGTTGCTCTACAAATCAATGTAGTCCATAATATAGCTGAAATATTGCATGCTAACAATTTTTTAAAGATACAAAAAATAATACTTTTGCTAAAAACTAAAGCAAAGATAGAATTAAATGATACTGATCTGTTTAACTTATATACTGGTTGCTTGAAGAAATGCAGTCTTAGAGAAGGAGGATGAATAGATAGAGAATTTTCCCATTGAAGGGAATTTCTGGGCGTTTTCCCTTCAGGATTGTAGGTGTTGATAGGACCATGATTTGTTTTTGCTTTCTTTAAATTCAGGAATTTTATTTCCCTTATGTTAGAAATAATACTTGTTCATGGTAGAAAATACAGATACACCAAAAGAAAAAGTAAAAAATTCCTGTCAACCCAATATCCAGAGAGAAGACTTGAGTAAGATGCCCAGGCTGCTTTCAATGCCTATAGAAATATATAAATTATATGCTTTTTTTTTTTTTTACAAAAACAGTATTATATATACCTCTTTGTAATATGCATATCTATTTAATGAAATTTTGTGAATATTTTCCATGTTAATATATATCCATCATTTTAATGACTGCTGGTATTTTACTTTACAGTTGTACCATACTTCATTTAATCAATCTTCTATTTTAGGCATTTAGGTTGTTCCTAATTTTTGACTAATACAGCAGTGCTATAATTATTCTTAAAAATACATCTTTGAGTACTTCTATAATAATTTCCTTAAGTCATAAAATAAAATTATTGGGTCAAAAATGCACATTTAAATTAATTTAATAATAATATCAATTATAACAAATCCTACTTAGTAAATTTAGTGAATTTATTTGATAAATATATTGACAAATTATCTTCCAAAAAGGCAAAATTTCTACACTTACACCAACTACATATAGGGTGCCTGTTTCCTCATATACTAAACACTAAGTATTATCACATCAAATTGTTTGGAAAAATAAAAAATAAACTCTAAATTACCAAAAATAAACCCACTAAATGTTAGAATATATGCAGTTTTAGAAATTCTTTGTAGTATAATCATAATATGTCTAACCTGCATCAGGTGTCATTCTCAAAAAAAGATAGCCCCTTAAGATCTTCTCACTTCATAAATTGTACTAAACACTTAAAATGTGTTATTTAATCCTAGCAGCTTTTTTCAGGACATCTATGCATACTAACAACTTTATATTTATTAATTAATTTGCTCAATGAATCAGTAATTTTTTAAAATGTTTTTAGAATCAAACAGCATGGGAAGCTGGCAAAGCAGGAAATACCAGGACTCACCTCCAAGAATAGCTAATGTACAGGCAGAAGCTATCTGAAACAACTCTTCGGGGGCTCCAAAAACCAGGGAAGCACTGCATCCAGAGACAAGCACAATGAAGAGACTGAGAAACTGTGTTAAAAGCTGCAAATAACTCACTACATGGTGGCTGGTGGTGACCATCCCCCACTCTCAAGGTGAGCCACCTCAGTCTGATCCTAAGAACCAGGGGGGTGGGGGCAAAAATGAATATTGATCATGGATTTGGATTGGCAAATCTAGATAACTGGGTCCTGGCTCTGAAAAGCAGTTTTAGCCCACCCTGGATAGGCGGGACCTCCACTACCATTGTTTCAATACTGCCCCTGACAGGATCAGATCCAGTGGAGGTTTAAAGATACATACTGCCTTGTAAGGGCAGCACGAAACAGTTGGCTGAAGAGTGCCATCTGCTGGGCAGGCCAGGAAAGCACAGCTTCAAGGAGCCTACAAAAAAGCTTTTTGGTGCCTTCCCTGACCCTCTTCCCAGGGCCCTTTGACTAGTGTGTGAACCCCTCATGGGTCTCTGGCTCTGTTTTTGCTGGGAAACACTGACTTGGGAAAGTCCTCTCTGGGGTGGCCCTCCCAAAATTTTCCCTCCAGGCAGAAGCAGCTAGAGACAATGAAAGGAGAGTTAA
>JAQZBX010063917.1:0-16605 GCA_029593785.1 Cabassous unicinctus
ACCTGCCCTGGTTAAAATTCTAATGCAGGCTGAGAACTCCTGGTTCTGCAGGTTGAAAACCACTGCAGTCTAATTCTTGTCATCAGAATTTTAACCATTGTTGCCCTGCTCTTCCCTCTCTCCCCTCACAGCTATGCTTCTACTGTTACCTCTCAATCATGCTAATAAACACTCTCCCTGTCCTTTACCTGAAGCTAGGAGAAATGGACAAATATATTCTAGTATTTGGCATTCATTGGTACTCCTCTAATTTCCAGGCATCATAGTCTAATGTTGGAAAGACAGCAGACATCCTGAATTGCTGTTAGTCATGTTGTTTCTGCAAAGAAAAAAAGAAAATTGAGCCAAGGAGATGGTTAAGAACTTTACTTGTGGGTGGGCTGCAGAGGCAAAGAGCTGGGCAGGACATAATAGTAATGGAACGTAAGATATTGCTTAAATAATTGTGGAAAAAAATATAAGTTAAATTAAATAAAAAACAAAAACCATCTCCCTGGGGTGCAAATCAGTAAAAAGGCATTTCAGAATCATTCCCAATGAGCCCTCCAAAGGAAAAGGAAAGCAATAACATTTATTAAGTATGCCATGTATTTCTACATGCATCATCTCATTTCATCTTTACAGTGCTCTGAGTCAGGTATTATCTTTGCTTTATACACATGAGAAGCTGTGGATTTGAGGGAACTCATAAAAATCACACAGCTAGTAACAGAAAGGTAAAGGTTCTGATTTCAAAGTCTTTGGCTTTTCCTTCTACCTCTGGTAACAGCTGTGATGATAATCTGCCAGCCGCAAGGCACTTTTTAAAAAAAATTTTTCATTGAAATGTAAAAAGTGAAAAGTGAACAAATTAAGTGCACAGTTTGATGAATTGATGCAAAGTGAACATATCCATCTAAAAAGCACCTAGATCAACAAACAAAACATCAGTGCCCCAGAAGTTTCCTCACTGTATGGTCCACTTTTTTTATTTTTATTAAAAAAATTTTTTTTGTATTTATATGGCCCACTTTTGACTTAGGAGTTTTAGCACAGTAGTGCCTAAAGACTTAGAGTCCTTAACTTGGGGTCTATTTGGGTCTCAGGGATCCACACATATTCTGAAATCATATTTTTATATGACTTCATGCACTTTACTGAGGAGAGGCTGTAGTGCCTTTATCAGATTCTCCTAAAGGGGATTGTGACTTGAAAATGATTAAAAGTAAAAAAACCTGAAGACTGACTCATCAGGGATCCATTCATTCATTTCACATTATCATAAAAAATGAGAATACAATAACAATAATGGCTACCATTTGAGAGCATAATTGCCAAACATTATGCTAGGCCACTATGTATATTATCTCTGACTCTGACAACAACCCTGAAATATAAATATCATACCTATTTTACAGATATGAAAACTGAGGCTCAGAGTGGTGAAGACACTTGCCTAATGCCACACATTGGTTATGCAGGTATTTGCAAAAGCTAGTATTTAGCATCAGGTCTGCTATACCAAACTGCTTTTTCTGTTATACCATACCTTCTGTAACATCTAGTTGCCTAATTCAGCACAGAACAAGCTGAACTTGAAATACAAGGGCTGAACAGGAAGTGAAAAAGAGTGAAGTCAAAAGCCCAGGCACTTTTTTTGTAACAATTCCCTTCTAACCAATGAAACATCATTGTAAAGGGAAAAGCACTGCCTTTAAAAGATGCACTTTGCTCTCAAGAGGTGTGGCACCACAGGTTTTCTCAAGTAGGAGTTATTATCTAACCACAAACCGTCTATCATTACACTGCACTTTAGAAGACATCTACGATTGGCTGACCAAAAGAGCAACATTTGAATTTAAAGAAGACCAAAACAACCGAGGGTCATTACTTCAGTGAAAAAGATAAAGCTTTGTTGTTGGAGAAGACTCCAACTGGAGTCAGAGATTAAGCTCTAAAACCCTGTGCTAGGGTAAAACCATTACCATTAACTCAGTACTGGTTTTACTACTGTTAATAAACCAGCCCCTATTTTAAATAAAACCCACAAAAAAGATATGTAAAAACCACATGAAGTGGACTATAAAAATGCTAGTAAATATAAATATTTATAGTTTAAAATTCATTTTAAAAGTTAATCTCTAAATCAAAAGCAGTTTACCTGTCTACAAAGGCTATGCTAGGAGAAGGTGGCAGTCAGAAGCAGCCACAATTCCTGATGCCTGCTTTCCTGTTCTGGTCACTAGATGACATGTAATGTTTTTTGTTTCCCATTTTCCCTCCACTGGCCCACTGAATCACTAAGCACACTGTATTCTTAGTACTATTTATTCTAGAGAATGCATACATAATAAAACTATATATTTTTAAAAAGTGAGCCAGATGACTTTATAGAAAAGAAATCATGGTCTCAATTTACAGTTTGAAAAACTGAAAAAAAGGTATACATTTAATATACATCAATCTGAGTCTAGGACACATGCTCAGCTTAATGAGACAGGAAAATAATTGAAAAAAAAAAATCATTTCTCACAGGCAGTATAAGTTCTTCTGATATATACAGTGGGACAGTGAGCATTAAAATTTTAGAGAACTTGAAATGCTGAAACTCCTATAATCTAATCATCTTTTTCATGGCAATAGCATTTTTCAGAAAGAAATTAGCGTTGGATAAGGCAAACAACGAAGTTTCAAATTTTATACCCCCTATTTTATGCTCATGAAGTAAAGCACTACAGCTCTACTCACAGAGCCACCAAAGCAGCAATGTAGAATTTTCAGGATTTTTGTTGTTGTTGAAACTCACTTTATTTAAAAAAAAAACAAAACAAAAAAACTGTCATGGACAATAAATTACAATCATTTCCCCCCCCCTTTATAAATTCTTCATAAAATATATTTGACAATTTTAAAAGAAAATTTCAAAAGTCGCTTTCATTTATGAAGTGCTGATGACATTTTTTTTTTGACCATTTTGTCATGCTGGTGAATTATTTTGTAGCTGCTACAATAGTTTGATTGATAAAATATTTTACAATTAAAAACAACAACAAAGAGAAAAACAGACCAGCAGAAAGAACTATTCAGTGTGCTATATATCTGACACTTAACACTTACTTCATCATAATGACAAAGTATGCCTTAGCACCAAAAATCTACAGGAACCCCTCTAAGTGACAACTAGTGCAAAAAAACATTCTAGGAACTAACTGTACAACCCCATACTTTAACTGGCCACAGCTGCCTATAAGCTCATTTAAAATATTTGGTCTTTTTTTCAATTAAGACAAATTTCATAAAATGCTATTAACCATGGCAAGAGACTCTACTATGAGGAATAATTGTTTACTGAGTACCTATTATGGGCAAGGCACTGTGCACAAATTCTTGCTTTCATTTTTCCCCTAGCAATTATTCAGGAGTTTCCAAGTATCACCAATCATCTTTGACTTCTTACTTCTGGCTGGCGAAGGCCTGTGGCTAAATGTCATTTTATCAACTGACATTTGGTGCTGAGCACACAATAGGTACTTCTTATTTTCTGACTGAAAGAACAAAGAAAGACAAAGAATTTACTATCATTTTGCTTGTATTATAGGCTATTTTAGACTATTTGAGAAAATTTCTTTAGAGACTTCCTGATGACCTCACATCCTTCCCCTCCCCAATAAAAGAATTGCACTTTACAGGTAAAATCTTTCAAAATAAATGATAATCATTAACTATTATAAATGAGGCAGGATCAAAAGCTATATACTTAGGAAGCCATGGCTCCAAGCACATAGATAACTGAAGAGCAAATGAAGCACTGGCATACCATTACCTATGAATTGCTACTGTACTGCCTGCCACATTATGATTTTTCTTACTTACAGTTAACTAAATCTCCTTGGACAGATCTGTGTTACACTAATTTGGTGATTCATAGGGCCACAGTACTATGAGGCTCCAATGTATTTCCACTGTCTAATTTCCAAAAGAATTCTTATATTTATTAGCTCGTAAGCAATGTTCAAAGTATATGACTTTTTTTTTTTTTAATCTTAAGAGGCTTTATTTCAATAAAACCTATCAGTTCAAATTGTAAACTTCCGGACCGAGGAACATAGACCAGAAATTTTATGAACTCCAATTTTTGTGTGTATGTTATTTTATCTCCAATAGTCCTCCGAACACATTTTAAACAAAGAAACATTATGATGGCAATATTTCAAAAGTTGTGGAAGTTTAAAAAAAGCTCAGGAGACTATGCAAACTATCAATGATTTCAATATTCTAATACTATTTTGACTTTTGACCATAGCTTCTAGTGCTTTATAATAATACAATGGCCTTAAAGTCTATCTAACCTTAAAGGCTAATGTTCTGTTTTAGGAAAACATTCTTTCCTTAGATTTTAACTATCTGCATTTACAGGAAAACAAACTTGAGACAACCATACAGGGTTAAAATCAAACCAACTTCAATAATGGTCTGTTGGTTTTTGACATAGACCATACTAAGTGATTGTATAAAATCGATAATTTTCTACTTGAAAGATATAGTTAAACGCCACAGTAGTTTATCCATTTGCCAAACTGAGTAAGTATCATCTCCCACTTTAGAAAAAGATGATCAACATTTAAGACAACAATATCACTACCATCACTGTCTCAAATTAGACAAGAGAAAACAACATCAGTGCCAAAATGAAAGGAAAGCCAATGATTAAACAAGAGACCATATCAGGGCAGGCAATGTGAGGGTAGAGCTCATTTGTTTTTTCAACTTTATGCTGAACCTTAGACAAAGTCTTGAAACCAAAAATTAACATATCAAGTATTATAGTTCATATACAGCCAAGTTTTCAGAAACAGAAGAATCTTGTGTTCAGATTTATATCAGATTGTAGATGCTCAAGTGCAGACATGTCCCAATGCAGTGGTTTAATTGGTTAACTGAATGCTTGGTTACCTAAAGAAGGTAAGACTGAATCATTCATGGCTTTGCCAACCTGCTACCACATGACTAATTCAAGTCCTACAGCTACAGGGCACTGGAGAGCTCAAACATACTTCAGCAGCTTTGGATCACTTAATTTCATTTATGTTTAAAGATAATTTTAGACTCTCCAAAATGATGCTTTAAAAAAAAAAAAAGCTGTATAATATTACAAAAATAAAAAACAGTACAATTTCATTAGAGGGAGGGACAGGGTAAGAAGATGAGAGAAGGTTCTTTTATTTTCCATCACTGATTTCACCAGCAAATCTCAAAACCCAAACCTACATCAAATAATTTAAACCAGTGGCATTTTCTTCATATGGAATGCAAAATGCACATTCAGATACTTACATATACATAAATATATACATATATGTTTCCTTTACAAAGCTTCAAAGGTTGCATTACCAGCATGCAAACCTCTTCTTTCTTGGAAATTCCTAATACTGACAAGGAATGTCTAAAATACTTAGAGACATATTTCCAGAAAACTGGACTCTCTTCTTTTCTTGGCTCTTAGAGAATTTTCCTGCCAAACTTCTACCAATGATCATTTAAAAAAATTTACATCCACATTGGAATACACATTTAAAACATACTAACATTTAAATGGCCATCCTGGACTAAAGAAAAATGAGGGAAAAAAAACCACCCCACAATAAATCTAAACCCTTAGAAGGTGGAGTTTAGCCTTTTATATTCTTTTTCAGCCACATAATGTTGCATCACTGTTAAAACAGAAGCAGCACATCATCCAAGATATCTGCAGATAATATGTGTGTCACGTTTCCCAGCTGCTATCTTTAAACGCAATTTGTACTAATCTGAGTTCTAGTTCAAAAGCGTCTGGACGATCCTGAGGGTTTGCAGCCAGCATCTCCTTAATCAACTGTTTCATTCGCCCATTCATTGACTTTTTCTTAACAGGAATGAGAAGTTCCATCTTGGGATTTTCCAGAAGTGCCTCCCCAACAGGCACAATCTCAGTTCCTTGTTTTACATAACTCCCCAAGAGTTCCTTTTTTGTCTCAGTGTCTATGAATGTGATCCTTTCCAGCATTGCCCAGATGATAATCCCCAGAGCAAAGATGTCAGCTTTTGCTGTGTAATGTCCCTCCCACACTTCAGGAGCCATGTAGAAATCTGTTCCGCACGCTGTGGAAAGGAAACACTTGTTTACACTCACAGGTTCTTCAGGGTTCTGCCCAGAGGCTGAACAAACTTTACTTAAACCAAAATCAGCCACTTTCAGTGTGGGTTCCAAGTCACTGGTATCCAACCTGCTTTGAGAAATCAGGATGTTATCAGGCTTGAGATCTCGGTGGATGATCTGGTTTTTATGCAAGAAAGCCAGGGCACTGCTCAGCTGAAGCATGAAGCTGGTGTTAGTTTTACGATTGGGTTTCCTGGACAACAGATACTCATTCATGTCTCCGCCATCACAAAAATCCATCACAAACCACAAGTAATAGGCGCTTCTGGGATCAAAGGCAATTTCTCCTTTTAATGAAGTCTCTACAAGCTATAATAGGGGGAAAAAAAGATTACAATCACCTGCACAGGTTATACAATTCAGTTATAGGAAAAAAAGTAACTAATTCAAAGGTTAAGTTAGTCTCAAATTGTATAAGGAAACTCCATGAATATTGTATTTGGTCAGTGCTTTTATATGTACATCTTATTTTAAATTTCAGTACTTAAAAAAAATTTTTTTTTCAGTACTTCAAACTGTCACTCTGTCCCTAATGAATACACACCAAACTTCCAGGCCAAGAGGTAAAAACTTATTTATAAATAGCTTTATTTTGAAGCATGTCCAACTGGTTGCACATTTCTGCATGTGTCAATGGAGCTGAACTCTACCCATCTAGCTAACAGTTTCATGAAAAGGCCAAAGTATCAGTAGTTAGACCTGGGAGATTGCCAGTTAGGATATAAGCCTCAATTAGGAAATTCTATTCAATGAAACAGTCCGAAAGGTACTTCTCATTCACTGCACATATACTATTAGTATAATCTGTGAAACAGAGAAAGAAATGTTCAAGAAAAAACTAGTTGTTGCAGATAAAAAGTTACAGAAAAAATAAAGCTGACACCATTACTTCATAAACTTCTGCACACAGAATGCAAATATGTTGGCTATCTCTATCATTGGATGGTTTTTAAAGATCAATTTATAAAAATCGAATTTGCATTTTGATATAAAAATTCAAGTCTGAGTTTGGACATTTCTTCCTTGATGCAAGCTGAACACCTAGCATAAATCACTGTTTTAATCATTGTCTATAACTATTCTATTAGCTGAAATTCAAAAACATTATTTCACTGGACATGAACTAACACTAAACTATTGGCATATAAGTTCTTTGAAAACATTTTTTGTAGTGTGTTCTTTTTGGATCTCTAGGTTGACTAGAAACTCAGGAGGAGTTGCTGAAGAGGGAAGGAATTGCTAATCTTACATTTAAATCTACTGATACTTTCTCTTGTCATTTTGGTGGGCAGAATCAAGAACATCCTTCTAAGCTATCTCCCCCCATGGCAGACAGCAGGAATTGCAATGGTCTGCAGATGTGTCTTTTAGATGAATTTTTCTTTTTGCATGTGTTTGTGAATTAGAGAAAATGAAAGAATAGCAAAGGTACAAATCACCAATTATTCACCAGGTGCAGCTGTTAAATTGCTGAGATGAGAGACCAGCACCACCTCTCAGCTTCATTTCTTCCCTTCGCTTGACTTTGCTCTCAAAAGCAAACTTTCTAAATAACTGGGTATTCAGAGTCCAAGTATTCAAAGAATGGTTTAGAGTAGGGGTTCTTAAGCTTTTTTGTTCCATGGACACTTTTGCCAGTCAGGTGAAATGAATACTACTGTCATTTACTTATTGCATACATTCATAAGTGAAGAAAATGCTAGATTCCATTTATAGGTCAGAGAAAATAAAGCTAATAAGCTGATTTTTTTTTTTTTTTTTTTCAATTTAAGCTCACAGACCCCCTGAAATCTTTCCATGGACCCCATGGATCCCTGGTTAAGAACCCCTGGTTTAGAGTAGGACCAGAGAATAAATATTATAGTCTTTGCAACTTACATAAGGTCTCTGTGCCATATTCTTTTTCATTTAAAAAATTTTTTTAATAACTTTTCATTAAAAAAAATTTTTTAACAACTCTTATTATTTTTTTTTTTTAGCTTAACAACAAGAATTTATTTGCTCATGGTTTCTGAGCATAGCAGGCTTAATTCTTCCCTGGTCAGTAACATCTGTCTTATTGACAAATGTTGAGGTTCCTTGCCTTTTTCAACATACGTTAATACTCATATTGATGTCTTCTCCTTTATCTTCTTGATTCTGTTGACTATCATTTTTTTTATTCCCCCTATCGTGTACCTTTCCATCTGATTTTCACTCTGCATTAAAGTATTCCATTAATCTTATTTAAAGCCCAACCTGATTTTCATGGGCCAAACTTTAACTGAAGTAACATCATATAGAGATCTTATTTACAATGGGTCAAACCCACCAGAATGCAGAACATTATCAAGAATATGTCCAGACTGTGTTATTACATTGTGATAATTTAAAGCACTTTGTATATTCCAGAAAAGATCTTATTATTGAAACTAATCCATTGCTGTGATTGTGGGGCCCTTTGATTGGATTGAATTCAGTCAAGGAACTTTGATTGGATTACTTCAGGAAGCCATGATCCAGGGTGTTTCTTGGTCCTCTTGCTAGAGTCCTTCATAAAGGGAGGACTTAACAGATGCCTATACATTTGAGAGAACTTCAAGATACTGGATACAGTCACCATAATTTACGGGATACAGCAAATGTGATACTCAGACGGAAATTTATAGCTGTGAATGCCGCGACCACGAGCCGCAGGACTACAGTCCCAAGAGCCTGCGGGAGGCGCATGGGGACCAGCTGGACCGCACCCGCGCGGGGCACTGGGACCAGGAACTTTAACAACTCTTAAAAGCATATAAAAAACATCTTTAGCATCCAGGTTGTATGAAAACAGGTGGCGGGCTATAGTTTGCTGGCCCCTGGTTGAGAGATACACAAATACAGAGCCCAAACTGTTTATTTTCATGTGTAAAGAGGATGCTAGCCATTGATTTTCTTGCCTCAAGTCCTTCAAAGGCTTCCCTGCTCTCTTAGGATATATGCCAAGCTCTTTAATCTGGGCTATAGACCCTGGGTGCTCTCCAGCTTCGTCTAAAACAACTCTCATGCTTTTTGTCTCAGGACCTTTGTATGAACAGTTCTCTCTCCCTGGGAAGTTTTTCTCCCTCTCATTCTTGGTAAACTCCTCTTCATCCTACAAGTATCAGTTTAAACAGTCTATAATTTCTGACCCAGGATTATGCTGGGTTCCCTATTATATTCCTGTACTTCTAATTCATGACATTTATCACAAGTATACAAACTGGCCACAGAGTTCCTAAGAATGAGAATGTGTACTCTGCTAACTATTTGTTTTATATTTTCTACTAGGTGAGGTTTTTTGCACCAGGAAATGATTTAATGATTCTGAGAACAAGGAAGAATATATCAGGAAAGCATGAAGAAAAATTAAAATGTTTGTACAGAATGAAGAAGACCATGCATAGGGACTATGGTCACATTACATTATTTGTTTAGTTGTTTTTACTAAATGTAAATATTGGTTGTGCTCACTAGATGTAAATTCATAAATTCAGAGAAGGCACTTGCTAAATGTGTCGATGTTAGGTTAACTAAATAAATCCATGGAAAAGACAATTTTAATAAAGCCACCCATTACTGAATGCTTCCTGTGTTCCAAGTATTTTATTTACATCACTTCTAATTGTTACAACTCCTATGGGAGGTAGAAATTATTACTATTTCATATATGAAATAGCAGATGTGGAGAAAAGTTGGGTTATTTATCCAAGGTCATACAGCTAGCAAAAAGTGCCACAAGTCAAACACAGGTCTTTAAAAGACGAAAAAGATTTACTAAACAAAAAAGTGTTTAACATACAAAAATCATTGAATCAAGTCTGGCTATACTTTGTATCAATAAAGCTTTGAAAGACTAGCAAATGTCTAGTTACTATAATGGTTCCTGGATCACTACTCAAGGATACTACTAGTACTCAATCGTATGTTTAACATGTCTTTGCTTTTCTAGTCCAAAAGAGATTAGGCATTTTAGTCTCTAAAACTCAAGGCAAAGTTCAACAAGGTTCTATCTACTTTTAAGAGGGAATGTGGTATGAATGTTTCCAATATTTTCTGATAGCAGTACAACTTATACAATAAGCATTTTTAGAAAAGTAAATAATAAATGAATTATTTACTTTTTATAAATATAAACCACATAACCCTGTGAAACAGCAGAGGCTGATGTTCAAATCAGCGAACTATTAAAGAGATACCCAATTACCTATAGGTACTGCTATTGTTGTAGAGTTTTTCCTTCTATCTTCAGTTCCAAAAAAGTGAACTTACTAGACTCTAGTCTTGAGCACTTCTCTAGCAACTATCTTGTCCCATTCCTATGCAGACTGGCAAGTACCATGGCATAACAGGTGGCTTATGTTATTTTTAGGTATTTGCATCACAGGTTTAAATAAAACCTTGCTTTAAAGCATGGGTTTTTAACAAGGGGTCTGTGAGCTTGACTTGAAATTCAAAAAAACATTATTCTTGTGGGGATGTGTTGGTGCAGGTGTGATATATTTATTAAATAACACACAGTATAGTGTGGATGTAGTAAGGGGTCCGTGGTTTTCACCTGACTGGCAAAGGGGTCTGTGGCACAAAAAAGGGTAAGAATCCCTGCTTTAAAGCAAACATATACTCAATTCTTGGCAGACCACCCCATCTACTCCTAATTAAATAAACACCTGCATTTAAAGGGAGACATTCATTTCTCTTCTTGCTGACCATTGCTATATTCAAATTACTTCTATTTCCCATTCAACCACACATACCTGTAAATAAAGGGAAGAATTAGAGCCATGGGACATCTTTTGCACCATCCCATCTTTTTGTAGGATGCATTCCTCCAAGTGAATCACATTTGGATGTTGGCTCTTGATACTGCTTAGTGCCCAGAACTCACGAAGGGCTAGTTCAACATTTTCAGGTGCATGACATCGAATTTTCTTCACTGCTACCCGTGCAGAGGTCTTCCTGATGACTGCTTCATACACAACACCGTAACTACCGCGGCCTACCTCCCGTATTAGATCGTACTTTGGCTGGCTACTCACCATCTTCAAGGTCGAGGTTTCTGGAAAAATCAACAAAGTGCTATATTGAAATTAGAAATACCTCCTGGCGTGTGTTTCTTCTAATGTATGATTTAATTATCATCTGTCTCACCATCTGCAGTGCTTGAAAGATATTTGCTATACCTTGGGCACATCTAAATATTTTAATAATAATAACAAAGCTAACACCATTAAATTGTACTTAATGCTATCAGGAACTGTTTCAAGCACTTTATAATATTAAATTGATTTAGTCCTCAAAACAATCTTATGAGGTAGGCACTATAATGATCATTTTATAGATGAGGAAACTAAAGTACAGAGAGGTTAAGTAACTTGCCCAAGGTAAATCAGCTTGTAGTGGTGCTTTAGGAAACCAGGCCATCTAACTGGCTCCAATGTCCATGACACTATACCACCTCTTATACCAACTACTTCAAAATATCACTGTTAAAAATAAACCAAAAAAATTCACCATCTTTATTTACGGATCATGAGGAAACAAATAAGACTCCAGCTTCTCCTGAAGGCTACACACACACACACACAAAAGGTCATAAAAACAGAAAAAGAAAAAAAAAAAAAAAAAAAAAAAAAAAAAAACAAAAAAAAAAAAGTCTCATTTAGAAATACAAACACTTGGCTTATGCTTAAAGACTGGACTGAAAGTGAACCAAACCATGAAAATGTTTAGATGCTTTTATTATTTAAAACTGAACAGGCAAACTGTGTATATTCATATTTTAGTTTTATTTGTGTTGTTTTCTTATTTCTTGACAATTAAGCGGAAATAGTTTGTGGAGAAAAAAATGTTCCTTTAAAGAGAAAGTAAGCTACTTTGACTATAGAGCTACATTTTTGTTGTTGTCATTTAGCAATAGTTATTTAGTTCTAGGCCATTTTTTGGCAACAAAAACTGCCCTACATATCAAGGGACTCTTTGACAGAGATCTTTGGAATTCAACTTGATAAATCATTTAATACATGAAATGCTCATGTATTGAATCAAGAAAGTCTAAAATGTGCCTCCCCACCCCCCAACAAATTTCAAGATTCTAACGGGTTTCAGGAACAAATTCCCATTTGTAGACTGTCACCATGGGCAAGAAAAGTAACCTGAGATTGTACAACTTCTATATTGTACAGTTGGGGGAATAAAAAGCTACTAACCCTGGAGTCTGAGAAACAGGGAACAGCTACTTTAAGCCCATAGGAGAGACTTTAAAAAAGAAAATGAAAGTTTCTGAGATTGCTTTTCAGCCCCACTTCCTCTAATTGGTCACCCACCCTTCAAATTCCTACTGTTATTTCCTAGCGTCTGTCTGGTTTCCTGCCAGAATCCTCTGTACCAACTATACAGCTTTCTTTCCTGCTCTACCTGGATCGCCAATTACTATGCATCTCACAGTGGCTCGTTTCTTTGGGGCAGCCCCACATCGCCTTCAACTTAGTACAATCCCCATACGAGAGAGCACCTTCCAGAGTAAGGGCGAGAGCGAGTGTTTATGAAATCCTTTGAGATCCTGGCTCACCACGGCGAAGCATCCCGTGCGAGCCTAAGTGACTGACGATGGCACTGCCCGGGCCCGCAGGCCAGCCAGGTCACACACCTGCTCAGGTCCGGGAAGGGCCGGTCCGGGGCACAAGTGTTACAAGTCGCGGCAGTTCAGGGCCCAGCTCATTGCCCAGATATCAGGCCCTCCCCCTCCCTGGCTGCGACCAGATGAAACCCCAAGGGGATATTCCCGAGGCCTTTAGCCCCGAGGAGCCAGCCCTGCAGCTGCCACGACTCCTCGGGGCTGGGAGCTAGGGCCTAGGGAGGAGGCCGCAACTGGGGCCGACGGCCTGAGGGGCGAAGGGCCAGAGGCCTGAGGAGCACTCGGCCTTTCCTCGGATGACTTCGCTGACAGGTCTGTGACAGGCCTTCTGGGAAGGGAGGCACATGCAGAGCCTTCGGTTCTGCAGCAGGACCTCTTTGCCACGCCGAAGGGCCAGATTTACCTCAGGGCAGCCGCTGCCGCTTCTCCCTCTCATGGGCTCTGAAGGCCGCCATTATCGTGCAGCTCGCGCCTCCGCCGCCGCGGCCTCCAGTCAGAGGCCGACGCGCGCCCCCGTGGTGCGCGCGGACACACCCCCTTAGCGTCGCGGCCCCGCCCCCCTCCGGCTTTCCGTAGCGCGAGCCGGGAAGCCAAGCGTCCTCCCCACTGGGCGCGCGCCCGCCGCGCCTCTGCCTCCTCCCCTCTCCCGTTGCCGTGCGGAGGCCGGAGTCGCGGGAGGTGCGCGCGCTCCGGAACGCACCATTTGCGCCCCTTCCCGCAGGGGTGGCCGGGCCCGGGGAGGGGAGGCCACTCCACACCCGAGGTTCGGTCGCCCTCCAGCCGCTGCGGGCGCGCACGGCTCGAGGCCCCGGGGATAGTCTGCAGCAGCAGGTCCGGGCTTGGGGGCGCGCGCGCCCGGCCGCGGCCTCCCCTCCCCCTCCCCGCCCCCCTCCCGACCTACCGAGCTGCGAGCAGGTGTGCGGGGGGCGCTGGGCTGGAACGCCTGGTGCATCTTCTCGCGCGCGGGCCTGGGGTGCTTGCTAGCCGCGGAGCTCTTCGGCCGGCCGGCTGAGAGGCGCGGCCCGAGGTGGGAGGCCTGGCGTCCGCCCCGCCGGGAGGGAGGCTGCGCCTTTTGTCCGAGTCACTGAGCCATGTTTGCGGACGGCGCAGCTGCCGAGACGGCGGCGGCGCGGGGCTGGGTGCGATCATCTGGGAAGGCGCCGTCCCCTGCCCCGCCGGCGCGGTGGTATCTCCCTTAAAGAAGCCGGTGCCTCATTGTTCTCCGGCCGCGGGGCGTCGGGAGAGCCCGGCCGGACGCCGGGAGGGAGGGCACGGCGGCGTCCGCACCTAGCAGCTGCCGCCCGCGCGCCCCCTGCCCGGCAGCGGCGGGCTCCTGTGGAGAATCGGGGTACAGCCGGCGAGGGGGACCGTCAGAGCCGGACGGAGCCGGGGTTAGCAGCGAAGGCAGCCGTTGCCAGCGGGCGCCTCAGCTGCCCGAGTCGTTGGGCTACACCACAGGCAGCCATCATATCCCGGCCTGACAGGCCAGCCGGGGACTAACACTTACTCAGACCATTCACTTAGTTACACACATCAGTGAGCATCAGCCAGAAACGTCCATTCCTTCACCGGCTTATCCTGCACCGATTTGTCAATAAGATGGTGGGTCCGCGTCCGAGCGCTGGACAGGCATGATGTACAAAGAAACCCTGTCCCTGCCCTTAAGGATCATCCAATTACCCATTTTATTTTCTCTCCCCCATTTATGGACCGCCTACTGAGAGTGTGGGGCTGGGTTAGGCCCCAATATAAATTCTCTCTCCTAATCCTAATCAAAACTCACAAGGGCTATCACTAGCCTTGTTTTTACCGGTGAAGAAACAGCCTCTCCCTCGGGGGTGTGCCTGCCTTGAATACCCAGTCTCCCCTGGGTACCTTGAATACCCACCCCCTCGCACTGCCCCAACCCAAAACTGCTCTGTAATCTGTTCAGACTCTTGTCCTGAGCGCCATTCGTCAGTCGCCAGCTGTCTGTCGGGAAAGAATCTTGCCCTTGAAAGTGGTAGAAAATCTGGATGGCTGTGTGGGTTATTTGATCAAAGTTAGGGGAGGGGTCAGAAGATATCCCTTTTGGTCAGAGGAGCTTTTCCATCCTTTTGTCTCAGTTACAAAGTATCAGGAACCCCTCCTGCTCTCAAGCTGCCTGCAGAACTGAGCCCCATCCTTACTTCCAGAGATAGGCTGATTCCAACGGCTAAGGCGGATTCAGGTTTTGTGGCGCCTGAAACTTAATTTCCATTGTTCTCTTCAAAAAAAAAAAAAGACCAAACGCCCCTATGAACACATTGCTGGGGTCTTGGAAGGGGGTTGCTATAAATGAGGGACTCTGAAGCTTAAGCTTCGTTAGCTTCAGTGTAAATCTGCCCTTGCTTATTACATTATGTCATTATTATAGGACTTCTACTAGACTAAATTCCTGGGGAAAGGAAGCTTTGTGATTCATCTCTGCAGCCTCAATTTGATACAGTATCAAAGTACACCTGAGATTAGCCTTTTCATACATTGCTTGTGGGAAGGCAAAATGATGCAAATCTTGTCAAGAGAATTTGGTAATGTATAGCCACATTCCATATATATTTACCTTTGACCCAGTAATCCTAGGTCAAATCCCACACTTCTAGCAATCTATCCTGGTGATACATTGGCAAAAATACAAAAAGCTGTATGCAAAAGGCTATTCATTATGGCATTTTTTTCAGGCATAATTCACTTTATTTTTCTTGTATAAAAACTATCTGGTGCTCATGGCAGGGTCCTGGGTCCTCTGCATGGCGACTCTGGTGTGGGGCTTTACCAGACGGTTGGTGAATTCCTGAGAGGGAGATTTGGGAACATGGTTTCTTTCCAGAGGTCAAGGGTGAGATAGCTGTAGGTCTTGGAGATCAAAGATGGCCTTGGCAAAGACACCCAGGGTGGCCATGCAGCCACTGGCCAAGGTGTAGCATTTGTCAGTACCAGCCATTAACAGCCGTTTCTTGGGCACTGGGGCCCACCTAATGCAAGTGCCTCTGGGGGCAAGGATGAAGGACCCCAACACAGCCAAAGCATCCTGTCACTTTTCAAGGGACGGTGTGGGGCTTGCTATCTTGTTCGTCCAGTAGCTTTGCCACACAGGGACGATGGAGAGCTTGGCCAGGATGACAGCCTTGCAGATGGCTGTGGCTACCTCCTTAGAGTACTTAAAATAGCCAGACTGACATGCAATTGTAGTCCCTGATGACAACAAAGGCCCAGAACCTGGTCCACTGGCCAGCTTGGGTCTGCTTTTGCGCAGGCATAATTTTCAAAACCTCATCCTTGAAGGACATCCCCAGGAAAAAGTCAATGATCTCAGACTTCTTGATGGACAGAGAAAAGAGATCTCCTCCAGGGACTTGATCTTCATGTCCTTGGCCAGTTGGCCCACTCCTTGTCCTAGTCCTTGCCTCCCTGAGCTCTGCGGCCTTGGTCCCAACAGCAGTTGCAACCTCGACCCAGCACCCAACTGCTAAAGCTTTGGCGGAAGCCACCCCAGCCTCCCATTCCAGGGCCTCCCGCAGCATCGGCATCATCCACCATTTGGTGTTTTCTCGAAGAAGAAACGTGGCATTTTACAGCAAAAACTTGGAAACTACCTGTGGCAGTTTGAGGTTATTTTATGAATCCCAAAAAGAGAAAGATTATATTTGTAAACTAATCTATTCCTCTGGGTGTGATACCCATTGCATTAAACTCAGTTGAGGGGCATTTGATTAGATTGCTTAAGACTGCTTTAGGGTGGGAGTGGAGGTGCCTCAAGCCATTGGGCGCCTCC
>JAQZBX010063918.1:0-16600 GCA_029593785.1 Cabassous unicinctus
TTTGTCTTTATTTCTTATTCTCTATTTACTTTTGTGCTTCTGAACTGTTTAGGGCCCCAGAAGGAACAGGAGTCAAGCCCATGTGCCTCCCTCAGGACTTGGAGGTCTTTCTTTCTTCTAGCAGGTTCTATGCAATCTCATTCTTAGCGTGCCCTTGGCTGACTAGAGGTGGCATGGTGGCAATAAAGAGTGACAAGAACCACTGGGCGTGTGATGGATGCGGGCTTATATTCTGTCTCTGCCATGCAGCAAGCCACATGGCATTTCTGAGCCTCAGTGAATCATCTGAAAAATGGGCAGAACAATACGCTGAGCATTAGTGGAAAAAGTGCAGCTTCAGGGGCAGCCCTCTCGTTCAGGTCCTGGAGCTGCCTCCTGGCGCTGCGACCCTGCAGGAGGCCCCTGTGTCTCTATTTCCTCACCAGGAAGCTATTTTAGAGCATGATCGTGGATTTAAAGCTCCTAGCTCTGCGTGACTCAGAGGAAAGGCTCAGTAGACAATACCACCATTATATTTATCACACGGAGAAAAGTCTAGAAGGGAACACTCCACACACCATGGTGCGTTCCACGTTTTTATAGTAAATAGCCATCAGGAAAAGTGTTATAAAATAAACACCAATAACCGATTGTGTTTACCATTTCCTTATAAGGCTTACCTTGAATCCTTTATTTCTAAAAGCTTTGCTTATTATAAATGAAGTAATAGGGAATGTAAGAAATACAAGAATAAACATTTGTTTTCAACTTTTAAAAAAAGGCGATTTGGTCCCATTTTTAGACTCAAAGTTCAACAGAATGTTTTATAATTCCTTGATGGTCAAGCTGCAACAAACCAAAGTGTGAATGGGGCGACGCGGCGGTTCTGTGAGTCAGAAAGACTCCCCTGTAAAATGCACGGGGTTGGTTGACCTTCACCCCCAATTCTGAACACTGCTCAAATCCACCAGAAACATCAGCAAACTCTGATAGGGAGCCATTCACTTCGTGGATGGAAAGTCATTTCTGCCTAAAAATATGCAAAATGCATTAGAAAGTAATTGCAAGGCATTCAGGATCCAGGGAACTTACTTTGATGACTTTTAATGGCAGAATATACTATCTTCCATTGGCATGAGTTTATTTTGTTAGTAATGCTAATTGTTCAAACAGCCCTAAATGGCTTTAAAAACCTGGCAAATGCTTGTCTAATACCTCTAAGCAGATGGACAAATTTCTAATTAAATCTAAATTTATTCCTTAACTTCCTTCTGAAAAAGGCAAGTATCTCAGTGCACTTTGACTTCCCAGTGAACCCCTCACCGCATGTCCTATCTTTTGAAACTCTGCGAAGAAGACCAATTTTATCTATTTTTTAAAATGCCCAGTCTACTGCAATCTGATACTTTTGTAAAATATAATAAAAAAGGAATTATTTTTAAAATGAAATGAAAAACATACAAGAACAATGTCATTATTGCTACTATTATTTGCTGAACTACAGATTGTTAAATTGGCATTGAAATGTCCAGATGCTCACCCTCTATGTCTGTACATCTCATCACCGACCGGTTTGTGGGCCAGCACAGGTATTTCAAATAGCACCGGACCAGGGCTTTTGTTTCACCAGTTTTTAAATTCATAAAAATTAGACTTTTGATTAGTCTCTTTTTTTAAGATTCACAAAATTCACAAAAAACAAGCCAGTAGTTAGATTTACCAACATATTTTACTGATTTCTCAGGTTGCTATTTCTTACATCCTACTGCTTCTCTCTGGGTTTACTTTTCTTCTTGCTGAAACACATCCTTTTGTAGTTTTTTTTTTTTTTTTTCAGCCTTATTCAGCCAAGGTCTGTGGGTGGTAAATTTTTAGTTTTTATATATGAAAATCTTTTTATTCTGTCTTTATTATTGAGTGATAGCCTTACTATATACAAAATTGTAGGCTATTAGTTTCTTTCCTTTAATACTCAGATGATATATATACATCATTGTGTTCTGGCATCCTTTACTATCTGATTGGAAATCTATCAGTCTAATTGCTTTTCCTTTGTATATAATCTGAGTTTTCTCTCCAAAAACTTTTAAAGAGTTTCTTTTTGGGGGGTAGATATTGACTTATTTATTTTGGAATAAATTCAATCTTATAGGACAGTTGCAAAATAATATAAACCTCATGCAGAGAACTCTAACATATACCCCCTCCCCCGATATCCAGATTGGCAAATTTTAACATTTGCCACTTTTGCTATATCATTCTATCTATCTATCTATCTATCTATCATCTATCTATCTACCATCTGTCTGTCTGTCTATCTATTTTCTGAACATTTGAGAGCAGGTTTCACACTTCATAGTCCTTGAACAGATAATATTTCCATGTACAGTTCTTAAAAATAAGGATATTTACTTATGTGATCACCTTAAGTTCATTTATCAAGTTAAAGAAATTTAACATTGATATATAAGGCTTACATTCTATATATGAAGCAAATATAAAAGACTCAGAGGTAGAAAGAAGAAAGCAGACAATTAGGGACATTGTGACCTAAAGAACTATACAGTGGTCTGTTCTCTGTTTTGCCTTATATATCCCAGACTTAGAGAGAAGAAACTGACAAACCCAGAATGCCAAAGAGCATAGACAAAAGTCCCAACAGAAGCTCCTCAAGCCAGAGGGCCGTGAAAGGGGCAGCCTAGCAAGACAGAACACTTTTACACAACAGCTGCTCTGTTCACACCAAACACAACAGAAAAACACATACAAGATATAAACCTACTGGTACAAGGAACTGTATTAACCCCCAGTAGAATAAACCAAAATAAATACACACCAAGACACAGCATAGTAACATCTGAAAACTAAAGAAAGCGTCTTGAATGGCACCTTGCTTATAAAACAATTTGAATGACAGTGGATTTCTCATCAGAAACCATGGAGACCAGAAGTAAGAAGAACACTTTTCACGTACTGAAAGAAAAGAACTGTCAATCCAGAATCCTACATCCACTGAAAATATCCTTTAGGAATGAAGGCGAAATCAAAATATTCTAAGATGAAGGAAAACTAACATAATTGTTCACCAGCATAACTATTCTAAATGAAGGGCTAATGGAAGTTCTCTAAACAAAAGAAATGATAAAAGAAGGAAACTTGGAACATCAGAAATGAGAAAAGATCAAGATAGCAAAGATAGGGGTAAATGCAATTGATTTTTTTCTCCTTTTGACTTTTCTAAACTAAATTTTTTTTTTTTTAAAGATTTATTTATTTCACTTAATTTATCCCCCCCCTGCTGCTTGCGCCGCTGTGTCCATTCGCTGCACATCTTCTCTGTGTCCGCTTATCTCCCCCTTGCTGTGAGGTCTTGCCGCATCATCCCACGGCGCCGCGCGAGCCGGCCTGCCCTCACAAGGAGGTGCCGGGAAGCGAACCCGGGGCCTCCCATATGGTAAACGGGGGCTCTATCCACTGAGCCACACCCGCTTCCCTCTAAACTAAATTTGATAGTTGAAGCAAACGCAACACTCTCCGATATTTTTCTAAGTATATAGAGGAAATATTTAAAGTAATTATAAACACAGGAGAATAAAGTGTTGTAAAGGGAGTTAATTTCTATACTTTATTTGAACTGGTAAAATGATGACACCTGTAGACTAGAAACTTGCACATATATAATGTAATACCTAGATTAATCACTAAAAAAAATTTGCAGAGAGACCCACGGCAAAACACTACATAAATCAAATGAGATTCTAAAAATTGTTCAAGTATCCCATAGAAAAAATAAGAAACAAACAAACAAAACAAAAAACAGAGCAAACAGAAAAAGAAGTTAGACTTAGCTCTAATATATCAATAATCACATTAAAGATAAATGTTCTAAATACATCAATTAAAATACAGAGATTGACAGAGTGGATTTAAAAGCATGACCCAAGTATATGCTGTCTTAGAGAAACTCAATTCAAATAAAGCAATATATTATTGAAAGTAGAAGGATGGAAAAATATAAATCATATGAATATCATGTAATCTAAGGAAAGCAAGAGTGAGTATATTAATATCAGATACAATACACTTCAGAGCAAAGAAAATTACCAGAAACTGAAAAGAACACACAGTGATAAAAAGGTCAATCCACCAAGAACACATAGCAATCCTAAATACGTAATTATTAAATAAACAACACAGCTCTAAAAATGAGAAACAAAAACTAATAGAACTGAAAGGAGACATAGACCGATGTACAATTATAATTGGAGGCTTCATTGTTCCTTCTCTCAATAATTGATAGAACAACTATACATCCAATCAAAAATCATATAGAAGAACTCAATAAATTCCATTAAGCAATGAAGTCTAATGGACATTTATAGAACATGCCACCCAACAGCAGCAGAAAATATTTTCAAGTGCCAATGGAACATATGCCAAGATGGACCATATGTGGTACCACAAAACAAACCCCAATAAATTTAAAAGAAGTGAAATCATAAAGTGTGTTCTCCAACCACAATGTAATCAAACTAGAAATCAATAACAGGATGGTAACAAGTAACTCTTCAGACACTTGGAAACTAAATAACACATTTGTAAGTATGAAGAAAATCTCAAGGGAAATAAAAAATACATTGAACTGAATGAAAAATAAAATATAATATCAAAATTTGTGGGACACTGAGAAGGAAAGAAGGAAGAACAGTTGAAGCTTCTCAAGGAGAAATATGACATCAACACAGATCCATCAAAATAAACATTGTTTTCTGCTTTTTCATTTTGAACTAAAACCCGTAAATGACCGCCATCAACCTTTTCCTTCTTTCTTTCTTTTTAAATTAATACTGAGTATTGTGATTTTATCTGAGGTTCAAAATGCCCTGCTTGGGAATTTGATACATGTGAGAAAAACATTTTATATACAGTACTGAGAAGGAAATTTATAGCATTAAATGTATACATTGGAAAACCAGAAAAGTCTCCAAGCTATGTAATTCCCACTTTGAGAAGCTAGAAAAAATAGTAAAATAAACCCAAAGCAAGTAGAGGGAAGGAAATAATATAAGAAATGAAAATAATGAAATTGAATAGAAATACAGTAGAGAAAATCAAAGAAACAAAAAGCTGATTCTTTGACAAGATCTACCAAATTGACAAAACTTCACACACACACACACACACACACACGAGAGAGAGAGAGAGAGAGAGAGAGAGAGAGAGAGAGAGAAAGAGAAAGAGAGAGAGAAATACAAATTACCAATAACAGGAATGAAACAGGGGATACAATTACAGACCCTACAGACATAAAAAGATAATCAGGGAAATCTATGAACAACTCTTTGCACATAAATTTGATAACTTAAGTAAATGAACCAGTTTCTCAAAAAACAAACTATTGCAGCTCACCCAATGTGAAATAGATTATTTGAATGGCTTCCTAAGTATTAAGTAAATTGAATTCACAGTTTAAAACTCCCCATAAAATAAATCTTCAGGTGCACATGCTTTCACTGGCAAATTGTACCAAACATTTAAAGAAGAATTAATGCCAATTCTATACAATCTTTTCCAGAAAGCAAAAGAGGAAGGAAAACTTCCTTATTCATTACATGGGTCTATTGTTACCCTGATACTGAAACCAGATGAAGACAGTACAAAAAAAGAAAACAACAGACCATTATCCCTCATGAGTATAAATGCAAGAATCCTTAACAAAATGTTAGCAAATAAAATTCAGTAATATATAGAAAGAATTATATTCCATCACCAAGTGGGATTTTTTTTTCCGGAATATAAGACTGGTTCTATATTCAAATATAAATCAATGTAATCCATCGTTTGAAAGAAAAAAAAAAATCACATGATTGTAACAATGCAGAGAAAGCACTGGAGAAAATTTGGCACCCATTCATAGTAACTCTCAGAAAAATAGGAATAGATGGCAACTCCCTCAACTTGATAAAGAACATCTACAAAAACCCCTACATCTAACATTATACTTGACAGTGGCAGCCTGAGTGCTTCTTCCCTAAAATTGTAAACAAGACCAGGATGCCCCTCTCTCAACTCTTATTCAACATAGTGCTAGAATTTTAGCCAGTGCAATAATGTAATAAAAGGAAATAAAAGGCATACAGATTGGAAAGAAAACAATAAAATGTTCCCTATTTGTACATAACATGATTGTCTGTGTAGAAAATCCCTAGGACTCCATCCAAAGGTCTTAGAAGTAATAAGTGAGTTCAGCAAATTTGCAGGATACAAGATAAACATATAAAAATCAACTATATTTCTACATACTAGCAACAAATATTTGGACACTGAATTAAAAATACAGCTAACATTTCCAACCACTCAAAAAATTAATACTAACATAACAGGTACAAGTCATATACTAAAAACTGTAAAATGCTGATCAAAGAACCAAACAAAATCTTAAAAAGTGGACAGACATACCATGTACATGGATTGGAAAATTCAACATTGTAAAGATGCCATTTCTTCCCCAAATGACAAAAATTAACACAGTTCCTATCAAAATCCCAGCAAGATTTTTTTTTTTTGTAGAAATAGACAAGATTATTCCAAAATACACATGAAAATTCAAAGGAACTAGAATATCTACAACAATATTAAACAAGAAGAATAAAATGAGAGGGGTATGTCTACCCAATTTTAAGACTTCTTACACAGCTATAGTAATCAAGATTGCATGATATTGGCAGAAGGATAGAACATAGATCAGTGGAACAGAATAGACTCACACAAATGCACCCAACTAGTTTTTTAAAAAGGTGCAAAAGCCATTCAAAGGAGGAAAGGTAGCCTTCTCAACAAACAGTGCTGGAGCAACTGGTCCTGTGTAGTAAAAACAACATGAGCCTTGACGTAAAGCCTTATACAAAAGTTAATGCAAGGCATCAAGTATTTAAATGTAAAAATTATAAAACTTAGGAAACAACATAGGGCAAATATTCACAACCTAGAGCTAAGTGAAGTGTTATTCGACTTAGTGCCAAAGCATGATCCATAAAAGGGAAATTTGATAAATTAGAATTCATGAAGATTAAAAATCTTTGCTCTGATAGATCCTCTAAAGAATACAAAAATATAATTTATGGAATTGGAGAAAATATTTGCAAACCACATATCTGACAAAGGACTGGTATCTAGAATTATAAAGAAATCTCAATACTCAACATTGAAAAAAATAACAAACAGTCCAATTAGAAAATGGGTAAAAGACATAAAGAGACTTTCCACCCAACAATACATACAGATCACAAATTAGCACATGAAATATGTTCAACATCATTAGCCACTAGGGAAATGCAAATCTAAACCTGAGTATGATATTACACAGCTATTGGAAAGGCTAAAATAAAAACATAAGGCTGAACAACACCAAATGCTGACACGGATGAGAAACTGGATCACTCATGCATTGCTGTTGATGATATAACATGGCACAGTCACTCTGGAAAGCAGTTTGGTAGTTTCCTAAAATATTACCCATGCAACTACCATGTGAACTGATAATTTTGCTTCTGGGACTTCATGCTAGAGAAATGAAAATGTATGCTCTCGAAAACCTGTATGGAAATATTTATAGCCACTTTATCCATAATAGTCCCAAACTAGAAACAACCCAAATGTCCTTCAGTGGGTGAGTGGTTAAACCGTGCCACACCATCACCAAGAAGCAGCACTCAGCAATCAAAAGGGACAAAGCACCGACACATGCGACAACTTGGGTGAATCTTGAGGGAATTATGCTGAGTGGAAAAAATCAATCCCAATCGATCCCATACTGTATGATTCCATTTGCATAACATCTTTGAAATGACAAAATCATAGAAATGGAGAACAGATTATTAGTTTCTTCGGGCTGAGGAGGAGATGGGGTGGCAGGGAAGCACGTGTGAATATGAAAGGGCAGCGGGAGGGCTCCTTGGGGGGGTTTGTCCTGTGTTTTGGCTACATCATGGGGACCATCTTGGTGTGATCTTGCATTAGAGTCTCGCAGAGACGTCACCGTTGGGGGGACTGGGTAAAGGGCACGTGGGATCTCTCTGTATTATTTCTTACAACTGGATGTGAATCTATAATTATCTCAAAGTAGAAAGTGTCACTTAAAAATGTGTCTATCACTTCTGGGTTTAGAGCACAATCAAGAGATCAACATATGACCTTACAATGCTATTTGACTAGAAGCAAAGAAACATGCTGGTAAAATAGGATAGGAAATCAAATTGAAAAGAATATGCATAACAAGGTGTATGGATTAAATTGTGTCTCCCCAAAAGTTATGTCCAGGCCCTAAACTCTGTGCTCATGAATATGGTGCCCTTTGGAAATAGGATCTTTGAAGATGTCATTAGTTGAGATGAGGCCAAGCTGGAGGAGGATGGGCTCTAGTCCAGGATGACTGGTGTCCTTACACGGAGTGGAAATCCAGACACACACACATCTACAGACAGAGAGATGCCATGTGAGAGAGGCAGAGGCTGGGCTGAACCACAAGTCAACACCATGGCTTGCCAGAACCCTCCGGCTCCAAGGACGCACTCTTGGTCTCCAGGTCTGTGGGACAATCCGTTTCTGTTGATTTAAGCTGCCCAGTTGGTTGCGCTCTGTTATGGCAGCTCTGGGAAACCAGGGCACATGGATACCAGCCTGCTGGTGGTGGGAGGGAAACGTTTGGCTTCTCAGTGAATTACTGCGGACTTATTTGCTCTCTGCGAAATGCCTTCTGTGGCACAATTATGGAGCATAGAAGCCTTGCTACAGTCTAGAAATATTATTTCATAGTACTCACGTACAGCCCTTCCCATACCACAGGCAAAAATTGTAAAATAAAAAAAATGAAATAGGGAGAAAAGCGTAATCCCATAGAAGGGTTTTCTTTCTAGAGCCTGTGCTCTCTGAAGGTGGAAGTGTATCCCCAGCTGGGCACAGTGTGCTGGGGCCTCTCAGCAGACACTGCTTGAGTCAGGTTGGCGCTTCCAGCTTGGTAGCTATTTTTCTCGGTGATTACCCTGTGAATCTCAGCACGTCAACAAAATCACCCTTCTTTCTTTTCCTCTAATCTTTCTATTTTTAACACAAAGAACATTATATTTTATAAAGAACGCTAGAAGGCTGTGCAGCGAGCCTCTGCTTCCCTTCAATTCCAGTGCACATCCCTCTCCAGCTAAATTTCCCATCACAACTTGAATTTGACTATTCTGATCAACTTGCTTTAGGAACTCCTACAGCTCCCTGTCGCCATTTGCAGGGAGAGACATGCCAGCTGGTTTGTGCCTTTCTCCTCCTGGCCTCCTTCTCCTCCCTCTTCCTCCTCTTCTCCCCCTCCTTCCCCTTCTTTCCGTCCTCCCCCTCCTTTTTCCTGGGAGGGGATTTCTTTGTGCTTGGGGTGACTGAATTTTACCTGAGCTAGATTACAGTTGCACATTCTAGTAATTGCAGAGAGCCACACAGAGAAACAAAGCATTGACTGCTGTTGTGCTGGGATTTCCCAGATGTATAATTTCCAATTGATATGAAAAAAGCCTTGCAATGCATTAATAATAGCATAAAATGTAACTCAGCTGGCCAGGGGTGAGTGGAGGCTTTATTTTCTTAGCTACGAAACAAGCTATAGACCTCAGGTGACTAGCATTTATTGTTCGAATGGGTTTTCTATTGCATACCTTCTGAAACACAAAATAAGAAAAGATTTATTCCGAATCCCGTCCTCGCTCACCGCGCTCTGCTCCATATACCCAGAGAGCACATGTAAAATGTTCAAGCACCGGGTTGTTGTTATTTTTTTCTGTTTTACTCGGTAGTTCAAAAAGCAGAAGGCTTTTCTGTAGTTCAAAAGCATCCATCCACGGCTTCCAGAAGAAGCTGGTCACCTATGCTATTTCTTTTATACGGTGTCATTATTCTCTCCCTAGCATCTGACAAATACCACTCTGGTGACGTCAAGAAAAGAAAATCCGAGAGAAGCAATGTAATTTTCTTAATATCGGAAGGCAGCGGTCCATAAACTCTCGCTTCATTTTAGAACTCTGCCTGTGTGTACAGGTGTGTGTGCCTGGCCGCGGCCACGGGGCCCAGAGAAGTGGAGCACGTGTGCTTCTGAGTCAGCATGCCGAGTTTTTGTGCTACATCCAAACTCAAAGCATCTTCTCAGTGTGGCCAGAGAGCAGACTGACGAATCTACTGTGGACTCTTTACAGACACAGAAAGTGCTTGGCCGTAGACCACGTCCTTCCGATGGTGTCCACAGGGTGGACTGCCGGTGGAACCCAACAGCTGCCTACAACAGTCACATTTACGTAGTGGATTTTGCCGTTTACCAAGAACTTTCACAAGGGTCATTTCTTTGGTTCCTCCCAGCGCTGATGGGGGAGCGTCTGTGTTCCCCATTTCGCAGTGGGTGAACTTGAGGCACGGAGATTAAGAGCTAAGCGGGGCGCAGGCTGGGGTACAGCCCGAGGCTGCTGACTCCACAGCGGGGGCTTCCTCCCACCTGAGGGATGGGGCTCAACAGCCAGCCGATGGTCACGCGGCTGTGGGGTGCTGACACGGAGCAGGCGCTGGGAGAATCCGCCAGCTCTTCGCTGTGAGGTCGGGGGCCTCTGCTCACCCCGATTCACCCAGTCCCTTCACGGCAGCAGGCGACCTTCGGGCACGTCTTGGTTTGCACTGCTGGTCCAAGTTCTCCCGCTGGTTCTCACCGAGGCCCCCCAGAGGCAGCTGAACCTGAGGCCCCTGGCAAAGCAGGACCCCGCTGTGTCCTCTTGCGCCCCAGAAAGGCAGCGTGGGGGTTCTGTTTTAGGAAGCGCTCTGTCCTGAACCCTGCGTACACTTTTCGCTGGGGATAAAATGCGGTCGCCCTGTGCGTGGAGAGCTGCTGGGGCGCCAGGACGGGCCTCGGGGGCCCTGTAAGGTCGGGTGCCACGTCAGGCAGCCTGGGGGAAGGGGCGGGTTGGGGTGGACTGTCCACCCGCAGGGTTATTTTGAAGTTGGGTCTGAACTCAGTAATGCTCCCACGGTCTCCCTGACTGGCCCACCCCCCAGTGGCCCCTGCGCTGCCCGCCCACCTCCCAGCTCTGCACGTGCGCCAGTGACCGCGCCAGTGACCGCGCCATGGCCGGCGCCCCGGCTGGAAAGGAGCCCCCTCGGCAGGGGGCTGGCTCCCCGGCCGCTGCATCTCCAGCCCCGAGGGGCTTGGCGGAAGGCTGACCCTCTCCAAGCATCGAGAGGACGCGGGGTCCTCTCAGGCTGTGGACACGCCCCTGCTGCTTGTCCTCCCCACTCCTGGAAGGGCTTGGGTGTCGAGACACTTATCTTCTTCCAGTGTCTCTATAACATCAGACAATCACTGGCCCTTCTAACTCGTAGTTTCTTTTGGAATCTACATCATAGGGTTGTTTTCTGGCCTAAATAGCATGTGTAAAACCCTTAGTAGCTACTACACGCTCGATGGATATTCAGTGCCTCCCTCCCCAAGACTGGGCAAGTGGGTGCTCTCAGAACCTCGCGACCCGACGCGGGCAGGGGCCAGCGGTTTGCCTGCATGCTCGGAGGGGGTCTGGTGGTCTCACACCGTGCAATTAGGAGCAGCAGAGTCTGCGGTTACTTCCTCAAAGGACAGCTCTGAATCCAAGAGCAGAACACGTGTGTAAAAGTAACGTTTTCCTGCTCAGACAGACTGAGGTCCCAGCAGAGTAGCAGCAGTGACTATTACTATCAAACAGGCTGGACCAGCTGCTCTCAGAAATGGGCCAAGGACCCCTGGGGGTCCCCAAGAGACTAGCAGGGGGCCCGTGAGGTCACGAAGGCGTTGCTCTCTCTCTCCTAAGCCTGTTCCCGGGGCTCTGTGACATACGATGCTGCAGAGGACGGAAGGGGAAGGGGGTTTGAGGCTGCAGCTGTCTCCTGCTGAGCCAGACCCAGAGGAGATTTGCAAAAACATAAGCCACGGCCACTCTTCTCACTAGTTTCTTTGTTTTGGTCAAAACAGTTACTTATAAAGAAACGTTTTCTAGGGGAACGGATAATGAGTTTTTATGATCTTTAAGGGAATTAATGAATAACTTTTTTAAATTTCTGTTCTAATTTCTAATAAGTGTCAATAGTTATAACCTACTCAGATGACAGCTCTTTGGAGTGCTCAATAGTGAGACACCACGAATCTGAAACCACGTTGTAGAGCGCCCGGCTCGCCACACGGGGCCGATGTTCCTCTGCTGCGGCCCTCCCTTATCAAGGGGTGGCTGCGCCCGGCCCCGGCGTGGGCTCTCTGCGGCCTCTGCCAAGGTCACCAAAGCTCACGGCCAGAGGAGCCCAAGACCCACCCGTGCCACCGCCTCTGCCGCCTCCACCGGCACTGCTGGGTGTCCCGTCATCAGCGTCACAACGCTGTCCTTGCCAATGTGACCCACCCCCGGCTGACCTGCTGCCATCCACACTGACTGCCCACAGCCCACGTGCATGGCATCCCGTGGACAACAGAGACGAGCTCACTGCCCACACTGTCCCCAAGAGCCACATTTTAGGACCTGGGTGTTGGGACAGCGACACGCTCTCAGAATTACCCTCCCACCCACTTCCCTGGGCCCTCTTGGCCCGAGTCCACATATCCATCATTCTGTCTCCTGATCCTGCATGTGTTATGTATTTGTTTCCCAGGGCTGCCATGCACACTTGCTGAAATTGGGTGGCTTAAAACCACAGAAATGGATTGGCTCCTAGTTCTGGGCACTAGAAGCCAGAGACCAAGGGTCAGCCGGGCTGCACTTCCTGCTGCATAATGATGGCTGTGTGTGCCCGTGTGTGTGCATCTCTGTATGCACGCACACACACACTTGTGTGTGCACACGTGTGCATGCATGTTGGTGTGAGCATGTGCATTCACGTGCACATGTGAGCATGTGAGTGTGCATGTGTGCCTGTACACATCTCTGGGGGTGCCCACACATGCTCGTGTGTATGCATGTACGTGTTCATGTGTGCGGATATCTGTGTGCATGTGCACATACATGTGTGCTCATGTGTGCACACACGTGCATGTGTCACAAGTGTGCATGTGTGTATCCCTGTGGGTGCCCACACATGCATGTGTGCATGCATGTGCGAGTGCATGTGTGCGGATCTCTGCACATGCATGTTCACTTGTGCTCATGTGTGCACACGTATATGCTCACATGTGCATGTGTTGCAAGTGTGCATGGGTGTGCGCATGTGTGCACATCTCTGTGAGTGCCCCCACGTGCACGTGTGAGCATGCATGTGCGTGTGTGTGCATGCGTGCCTTTCCCCACGACCCTACCCATTGTCTGCACTCCCGGGGCTGGTGGCATCCAGCCCCACCTCTGCAGCGGACCCCTGGGCAGCCTGATGGGCAACGAGGTTCTGTGCCGAGGCCCCGTGTCTGAGTGTGGGTGGGCGACATGTGCCCAGTTCTCCGTCTCTGCTCGTGTTTTCTTCCCCTCTGGCCTCACCCTCCTTTCTTAAGGCCTTCCAAGAAAACACGGGTTCTCCACCTTTACATCTAATATAAATTTAATGTTTTACTTGGTATTTTAAAAATTTCTCTAATCACGGACTGCAACAAAAGGCTCTTTCCTCTCTAAAGACGGATTTTGAAGCAGGGAAATAATTCCTGGAGTAGAGGGATGCCTCCGTATTATTTCCCTATAATTTTAGTGAAGTACCTACACACAGCTGACTGGCCGAGAGCAACACAATTTTATTATTACTGCCCTTCACCCTGTATAAAAAGAAGACGGACTCTGAGAACAGCAACAAATATTGGTTCTCATTTTCCTGGGAGGGGCTGCAAAATCCGCATTTCTGCAGGAGATGCGTGTCCCTGACTTGATGCTATCAAATGGAAAGGACCAATTAAAATACCCTCCTTGTCTGCCTTGCCGCTCTCTCCTGCGGAATTGTCATGCTGGCGGCTGGCAGCTCCCCAGTCTGGTGGCGACTCACCCTGGCTGACCCGGGAGCTCTTTTCAATCTCTAATTTCCGTGGTTCTCAGCCCGAGTTCATTATCTAGGAGAGCACATTAAAAATAACAGCGAGAGAAGCACTTCAACACCTCTCACAAATTATAGCAGTCGGGTGCAATTTGGATTAGATAAAATATATATTTATTTTATGGAACAAACACAGACAAAAAAAATTGTGTTTAACAGTAACTGTGTCATTCGGTGACTTGGTGACAGAATTCAGAACTTCATTGGTCAAGACTTCTCTTGAGGTAGCAGAGGGGAACGGACAGAGTCCTCGGCTGCCTTTGGAGCTGTTTCCCCTCTCCTCCTCATCGTTTCTCTAGGACGTTGGACCAAAGAGAAGCTCGAGTCTCCAGTCTTGAATTTTGACGGCTACGCCGGGCCAGGCCCTGGGGCCAGGGCGGCAGCGGGGGACCCGGCTGCTGCTGGGGAAGGGCTCTGAGTGGTGGCCTCTGACGGGCTGGGGGTGGTGTGGGGTGTGGTGGGTGCTGGGGAAATGGACTGGAGCAGCGGGCTTGCAGGGCCGGGCCAAGCATTTACGGTGCACCAGCTGCAAGTTGCACAGAGTCTGGGTGCAGCCGGGCTCCAGGCTTGGTTGCCCAGGGGCTCAGCCCGTCATCAAGGACGCTTCAAGGACACATCCTGCCCTGGGGCCCCAGGCTTCTCTCTACCATCACACCCAAGGTCTCGCATCCTTTTGAAGGAGGACGACAGTCCCTGCACTCTCCTGCCCTCCCCAAGTCCTGTTGGCCAGGACTCAGCGGCATGGCTGTGCCTAAACCCACCCCCTCGGGGAGAGGGCCGGTGCTCCTTGTCACCTGCAGGACAGGCCCCTGCAGGAGGCTCTTCTGGGTGGAAGGTGACGAGAGGGCTGAGGGGCAGCAGGGCCGGCTCCTGAGAAGGTGACGAGAACGTCCATCTCCAAGTCTAACGTGGGAAACCCAACCTGCCTCCTGGCCCAGCGCCGAGGGTGGGGCTGGACGGAGCCAGAGAGTGGGGACAGGAGCCGGCTCAGCCAGCCCTGAGGGGAGGCGGGGGCCACGGCAGGGCGAATGGGGCGCGCGGGAACTGGGCAGTGAGAGCTCAGAGACGCTGCGAGAGGCTGTACTCTAAACTGAGTTCCAAGACCGTGTTGTCCATCCTTTGCTTTGGTGGGATCCTGAGGTCTTGGAATCCGCATCTCCCTGCGGGTCCTTGTTCTTTGCTGCTCCCGGGCTGGCCTGAGAGGGAGCCGTGGCACTCGAGGTGCTGCCGGGCGGGCCAGGGTCACAGGAGAGAAGTGAGCAATGAGCAGGACACTGTCATTACAAGGGGCGTCTGTTCGCCTCGGGGGTCATGCAGCTCGAGTAAGGGCAAGCCCGGGTGCTGAGCCTGTGGGGGTCTTCGTGCTTCCGGGAGAAAGGCTTGTAGGTCTTTAGAGACCCTTTACTCCTGGGTGCACAGATGCCCCGAGGGTACAAGGCTGCCTCTTTCTCTGCCATTCAGAACAGCCTCCGTTTCTTCTTAATTTAAAAACTGTGCAAATTGGCAGGGGGCTCCCCGGAGACCCCCCTTCTGTTGTAAACAGGCTCGGGCAGAGGGCGCTCAGGTGTTTCCCTAACCCTCAGCCAGGCTCGGCCGCTGGAGGTCGTCAAGCTCAGGTGGATGTAAAACCAATGCGCTGAGTTTGCACTTTTCTGCCAGGTAAGGTGATGGTGAAAATGTCTACCACAGAGGTCTGGGAACATAGGCCAAAGACACTTCTTGAAGACAGCGTCGTTGGCTAGATTTCTAGAATGAACAGCGTTGAGAAGTTCCCCACGTGGCGGGAGATGACGACAGGCTGAACTGCTTCTGCTGACTATCTCTTTAAGAGGAGGGAAAACAAAAAAGGAAGGGAAAACCACATCACCTTGCTGGCATCTTAGAGGAAGTTGCAACCCTGTCTCCTTTGTCAGGTGAATTTGCTAATTCTTAAAAAAAAATACTTTTGGAGGGGGGTGTTTATCTGAGGCTATAGCTGCACGGAGCCGTTGAATTGGGCTTTAATAATTAGCAAAAGAAAAAGTCCAGGATGTGCCATGCCTGGCACACAGATGAATTGCACCGAATGCCTGAATTCTCACCGAGACCTCCTCCGTTTCCAGACGGGAGTCGTTCCTTTCTTACTTTTATGAGGCAGAGCCCCTGGGGCTGAAGCTCATGTTCCGAAAGGTGCAGTACTCCCTCAGGAAGAGGCCTGCTGCCCACCTTCCCTCCCTGCTTCGTAGAGCAGGGTGCCTGCCCAGGCCTTCCCAACAGAGTGCAATTCCAATCGCACAGTCATTGTTTCCGGGGAGGCCTGGAAATCTCAAACAGACCCCGAAAGTGAGAGGAGGCAGTCCCTTAAGTCCATAAAATAATTATATGTCTATAAGCATAATAAAGAAGATACAGGGCCGACATTTTATGGCGTTTATGTGAGTGGGCTGCGAGCACTGAGTAGTAGAATGTATCAGCTAAAGCGTCACATGTTGCTTGGAAACCTTATCCTCTCTACTCCATTCCACGTGCCCATTGCCCTAGGCTTCCTGTCTACTCCATTCCAGGTGCCCATTGCCCTAGGCTTCCTGTCTACTCCATTCCA
>JAQZBX010063919.1:0-16621 GCA_029593785.1 Cabassous unicinctus
GAAAAAATGAGATAATCTCCTTAAAAATGTTTCTTCTAGAGCTACTAAAAAACTTGCACTTACAAAACAGTTGATAAAAATATTCCTCTGGATTGTACAATAAGGGAGAAATAGGGACTACTGACAAAGGTGAAATATTTGCAACACGTCAGCGGAAAAGGTTACTATCTCTATAACAGTAGTAGTGAAGGCTGTAATAAGGTAATTCATTGAAGAGAAAATGCAAGTGACCAGTAAAACACATACAAATGACCGATAAAACAATTTATTGAAACGCAAAGTCCATTCTTGCTCATGCCTGTTAACAGATGAGTATTTATTTACTCCTTTATTTGTTCAAAAAATAGGTGGGTGCCTAGTATGGTGGTACCTACCCTGCTATATGCATGTAAGCAAAGGTTGGAAGAATGTACAAGTTGTTAAAAGGACTTATACTTCTAGGTAGTGGGATTTTTGTAAGGTGAATGCTTTAAAATTTTATGAACAGTAGTAATAGTAACACAACATTCTGACTGTAATTAATAGCAATGAAGAATATACCTGAATGTGGTTAAAAAGGGCAATTTTAAGTCATATATATGTTACTAAAATAAAAATTTAAAGGTAAAAGATAGGACAGTACAACACAGTGAACCCTACTGTAAATGATGGACTATACCTAATGATACAATGATAAAAATGTTCTTTCATGAATTGTAACAAATGTACCACACTCATGCAAGGTGTTAATAATAGGGTAGTATATCGGGGAAAAAAATACAGGCTTATGTAAACTATGGACTACAGTTAATACTACAATTATAATATCCTTTCATCAATTTTAAACAAAGGTACCACTCTAATGCAAAGTGTCAATAAAAGGGAACACTGTATTTTTTTCAAGATTTTTCTGTAAATATTCAGTTTCTCTAATTAAAAAATATAAAAAAATTAAATGTATTCTTTAAGTTAAAAAAAATTTTATGAACAAATCCTAACTTTTGTTCCTTTGTGGCTTCTGAGTTTCCATTCTTACTTAAGAAGGCCTCTATTGTCTTATATTTTCTCCTTATAATTTTAGGTTTATTTTTCACATTTAGATATTTAATCTACCTGGAATTTTTCTTGTATGAAGTGTGAGGTAGGGGGTTCTAATTTAATTTCTCTTCCTCCAAACAGATTGCTAGTAATACCTCTATCATTTATTGAGTAATTTACCATTTTCCCTAAAATTTACAATGTCTTTTATCATATAAAGATTCCATATATTCTTGTAATCTTTTACTAATCTCTACATTGTTCCATTTGCCTACGTTTATTCCTGTGCTATTATCATACTACTATTATCAACATTTTTACAGTAATTATTATGCTCACTCATTATGCTTTCCTAAATATTATTAGAACTTCTTGCATATTTACTCTCCAATATAAACTTTAGAATCACTTTTGCAGGTTCCAAAAAATTTATTAAGAGTATGATTGAAATTATATTTATATATTGATTTAAGAAGAATCGATTTTTTAGGATATTAAAATCCTCTCATCCAGGCTTCTCCATTTCTAAGATCATATTTTGTGTTCTGGAGCAATTTTATATTTTTCTTCATGTGGGTCTTTTCTAGATATTTTAAAGTTTCCTGTTTTTGTGCAGAAATCCACCCACCTCCATTTCCATTTTTAACTGGTAGTTGTTGCTAGAAAGAGAAAAACTGGTGATTTTTTCTTTCTTTTCTTTTTGTATTTAATCATTTTTAACTGCTAGTTATTCCTAGTACAGAAGCGCTACTGGCTACGGATTTTTTCTTTTTTTTTTGGGGGGGGGGCGGAATTTATCTTAACTCCAGCCACCTTAATAAATTCTCTCATTAATTATTTTTGGTTCATTTTTGAGTCTAGAGCTTTTCTGAGCAACCAACCATATAATTTAAAAATAACAATTATTTAGTCTCTTCCTTTCCATTATTTATACCACTTACTTTATTTCTCTATTTGCATTAGTGGAACATCTAAAATAATGTCAAATAATAACAACGGCAGCCAGCATCTCAACCTTATTAATGACTGCAATGGAAATAACTTCGTTATTTCTCTATTTTCTCTAACCAATATAAGGTTTGCTTCTGGTTTCTGGAAAATACTTATGTTTAAACACTTTTGCTCCATTCTTCTTTTATTTGCAATTCTTATCTACCTCTCTTCCTCTTGCAAGTGAGATCCCACATTTTTCTCTTGTGGCCTCAGGTCCTCCTGAGATCCCCTTTCAGATTCAATCACTCGCTATTCTTGTTTTATTTGTAGAGTAACCCAAGCAGGGAGTTGGGAGGGTAAGGGGCGCTCTGGCAGTGCACTGTATTTCTACTACTCCCACTACCCAATTGTTTTTATCAGTTGCACACTACTGATTTAATAATTCATTTAATAATTCTCTGAGTAATGGTCATTTAAGTTGTGAAAAATCTCCCACAAATATTGCTGCAATGAATATCATAAGATACATATTTATATTCTTGTACCGAAAGTAAAGTAAAAGAAAATTATTCCTATTAGTCCTAAGAATTACTGACTCAGAGGGCTATAGGCATTTTAACTTTGACAAGATAGTGTTGCACTGTCCTCCACAAATATATCAATTCTCACAACAAAAGTGTAGATGATGCTTGTTGCTCCCACACCATCATCAAAACTGCATGTCATCAAATTGTAAAGGTTTTGCCAGCTTAATAGATTAAAAAAAAAAAGTACCTTATTTTATGTTGCTTTTCTCTAATGACTAGTAAGGTTTAAGCATCTTTTCACAATTATTAATCATTTGCACTAATTTTGTAATGGGACTATTCTGCTATTTGGGTGTCTGGTTGATAAGTGATTTGTAGACATTCCTTAAATATTAGGATATTAACTCCTTTGTTATATATGCTACAAATATTTCCATTACTTGCCTTTTCACCTTGCTTACAATATTTCTTTAACCCTAACCTCCATATGGCCATTTCCAGAATATATAAATGCTTGTGTTTCTCAAAATATGGAATAAGATTTCCTTAGAAGAATAACTATAAAAATGAAGAACACTATACTCCAGAATAAAATAAAAATGACTATATCAGCCTTATCTTAATAAGATGGCCAAGAAAGAACTCAGTTTGTCTCCATTTTAGGTTATAGACAAAACTATCTTGAATATATCTACTTGTACTTGTATAGCACAAGAACTTTTACATCTACCATCTCATTTTGTTCTTTAAGGATCTCTAAAAACAAACACATTAACAGATTCAGAAAAACTACTCTCTATAAACAGCATTCATATTCTAAAAATGCAAATTCATGTAGATCAAAGTAGTATTTCTCATAATTTTTCTGGTAACAAACAAACCTGTATATAATTGTCTGCCATTTTAAAATAATTCCATGAAAATCTCAAATGTTACAAATACTAAATTTAAAATGGAATATATTTTGAGGAGTTCTTTATATATTCTTAACCCTAATTTTTTGTCAATTATATAGTAGTAAATAGCTTCTCCTAATTTTCAACTTATCTTTTTACCTTTCTTTAAGGTACATGATGAGATAAATTCTTAATTTTAATGTAGTGTAATTTATTAATCTTTACTTTAATAATTAGTTTTTTATGTCTTGTTTAAGGAATCTTCCTACCCCAATATCAGAAAGATATTCATGTATTTATTTACTGGAAGTTTTAAATTTTACTTTTGACATTTAAATCCTTTAATCTATCTGAATGTGATGGGGGTAAGAGGAGGGAAAGTAAAAAGAATATATTATATATATTTATTATATATATGATAACTAACTAATATATATATTAATTAAGCCCCAGACTCATTGAGAAACTAACAGGTATGGACTATAAAGTACATCATGATACTGGTATCTAAGTAACCTTAGTCTACTACCCATACTCCAGCATAAATAGAATATACATTGTGTTCAGGAAACTGCCACATAAAGGACAAAGATTATACTTTGGAGAATGTAAAATATTCTATTTTAGTGATTTTAAAACCATAAACTTTTCAGAAGACAATAAAGTATTACACCATACATAAAAATGTAGGTCCTCCCTTTTTATTTGTGTATTTACTTAAAGAAAATGTTTCAAGTCATATTTTCCTCCCAGTTGAAAAAAAATTCCCATGCTTGTTTTCAAACAGATGAGGCAATCAGCAAAACCTCTTCAGGACTCAAAACCATCAGTCAGCCAAACAGTTGTGCAGACATAAAAGAGCTAAATTAAATAATAAATGAAAATGCTTAATAAATAGCAAAGCTAGTTAGTATTTTTCCTTTACATTAGTTGAGGGTAGAAGTATGAGAGTTGTTCTCCATTCAAATCCTTTCATCTCTCCCAATTTTCTCTTCATGTGTTTCCTTCCTACCTTCCTAGAACTTGGGCTTCTACTTTTTTAGTGCACAACTTGAAGAGCAGTGAAATTTCCTTAATGTCATTATACATACTTAAATTACAGGGAGTAAAAATCTCAAAGGAAAACTGAAGCTAACTATTAGCTACCAGAAGACCAGCATCTAATTCTCCCTCTTCCAATTCTAGGACAAAGCAACATAATTTCCAGGGAAATGAAATATGGTAGAGACAGATTTACCTGAATATTTGTTATGCTGTTTAATGATAAATTATTCTTAGTTTGAAATAGTGCTTACTTTTCAAATAGACAGACTTTTATATATATGTGTGTATACACACACACACACACACACACACAATTTTTTTTAAAAAGAGGTACCGGGAATTGAACCCAGGACCTTGTACATGGGGTGGGCTGGGGTGGGGTGGCAGGTGCTCAACCACGGAGCTACAGCTATACCCCCATAAATATTTTTTAAAACAAAATTTAATCAACATTAACAGAACCGTAATTCATTACATTCTCCATAATTCTTCCCTAGCTGCTAGAGTTTTACAGTTTAAAAACAAATAAGTTACCTGTGCTCTTTTTTCCATATCCTGGCAAGTACCTAGTTGTTCTTCCATTGCAACTCTGATTTGCCTTGCTTCATATTCCAATTGCCTTCTGGTCATATCTGTTTGTAAGGAAAACTAAAACCACAAATAAAATTAACATTTTAGTATGTCATTAGACATATAATACCAACAAAGAAAATGAATAAGCAAATTTGTAAGTCATGGTTCATGAAAAATCATTTCTTAGTCTGAGTCTTAAAACATGATTACAGGTGCTAAGCTCAGTGTAGGTTCCTGATGTGAAATGCAGAGTTTTAATACTTATTGCCCCATCATCACATATGGCTTTAATTAAATGGGACTATTTCATTTAAATTTTTAATTGATCCAGTTAGGGTGATTCTAACTTCAGTTCCCTTAAAGATTCCTCTATCCTGAAGATCTACCTTCAATTATTAAAAACTAGCATACTAATATGGACAACATAGAAAAAATAAGAAACAGGTCTACCATCTCTAAGTTTGTACCTCAATTTAAGGTAAAGATTACCATGTACATGTGAACTAAGCATATAGAACTACTCCATTTATAAACATGAAGAAAATGGGATAAGAAAAAGGCTAAATGTAATATAGATAATAAGAGATAGTGAGGACAATGCTAATACAGACTTTGGTAAAAATCCAAAAGTGCAGTAAAGTTGAAATAATTAAAAAAAGAAGTACTTCTTCATAGATTGGATGTTAATTTATTTTAGAAAGTATTAAACCTCTAATTAAAATTCCTGGTACTGTGAAAACTGCTAGACTTACAAAAGGATGAAAAGACACGGTAATGAAACTAATGAAACATATGCCCCTAAAGGTAATATAGGCTCAAAATATGAATAGCTTTAGATAAAATGATAGGTAACAGAACTATAATGGACCACGAAGGCAATTAAAAAGTTCTATAGTTTTTTCATGTTCTATGTGTCCACAGAAATAGCATTATTCAGAATAGCATTCTGTAAACCCAAGGACTCCAAATTGACTTATCAGTGTAAGTTAGAGGCGTTTCCACCCTTTTCCCTTGCAACACACAGATGACATTTATATGCAGAGTGTATTCCTACAGGCATACCCTAAATGAGTTGCATAATAGATGAAACAGTTTGCAAGTTATTTCTAATTTCCACTGAGCCAGCTGTAACTCATTTCTCTTCTACCTTCCAACTGCCCCCCCGAAAAAAAATAATTGAAATGACACACTAGTCTGTTATAATAATGTGGTTGAGCTGATGTTTTAAATAATGTCTAATATCTTGGTAAGTATTTCCACATAAAAATGTTCAATAAACTGGATTCTCAATTTACAGCAAAATTTGTGAAATTAAAAAGTATTTACAAAATACAAGCAGTTTAAATTTACATATGTTGCCAATTGTCCACAATAGTTTTAAACAACCTATTAAATAAATGATTATTTAATGAATTAATAGGGAATAATGAACTAATTTGACAACTGATCTTTTTATTGTTTTAGATAGTAACCAATTGTTCTTGAGTTGTCCTGTACACCTAAGCTCTTTCCTGAACATGACTACATGGAGACAAGCAGACCTAGGTTTTGTATATTCTCTAATTACCAAGTGAATGGTAAGTGAAAATTTGCTTTGGTATTTTTGTTTATAAAAGCCAAAATCCCCTCAAACCCTCCTGAGTTCCAAACCTACATCTCCCAACAACTCACCAATAACAGTTTTTTCACTATTCATGTTTCCTTAATCCCCAGGAAGATTTTAAAGACAGTGTCAGGAAGAGGGATCCTTTTGCTCCTTCTCAAAACCCTGGATGACTGTTCTAGTAGAGCAGCTCTTAAACTTTTAGTTCTAGCTCCTGCCAGCCCATGCCCAATCAGTAAATCTTACTCTATGTTCTGGAAAAGTTTTAATTCTTTTACTTTTGCTTTTTGCCTATTATGTTCTTAGAAGATATTATATTATTAGAAGATGAAAAAAATTAAGCTAAGAGAGCAACTTAAATTCTAATTAGTTTATTTCTTTTTTTAAAAAAAATTATATGAAATATTTATGGACAACAGTTGAAATATATAATCTTGTATGAGAATATTAATGTATTTTAGAAATATTCTTATATGTGCCATCCCATGAATAAAATAGTTGCTATGGAGAGGATGGATGGGGTGGGAGTAGCTGACAGGATTAAAAAATTGTTTATGTAGTTATCTTCAGAAAACAAACAAACTTTAGAGTTTGCAAAAAGTACTAAGATCTATGACAACAGCTACTGTAATTTATAATAACTGAAATAGCATTCAAATTATCTTCAAAGATATTTTTATTACAAAAACTATCTGACATGATTCCTATAATGTGATACAAAAAATAGATGAGTGCTAAACATTTCTACAGAGTATGCTTGGCAAATCAATACACTGAAAATAATAAAAAATAAATAAAACACATGTCCAGTTGAATCCTAAGTCTGTCAGAATTCAAACATAATAGATTTTCTCAACTAGAGGCGTAACAATAAATATTTGCTTTATCATCTTTATATACAAAAATTCATTAACTATAATATATTCATTTGTTTAACTCTTTGCACTCCAGTGCCTGGCCCCCCTGTTCTGCAGATCTGATACTTACCTGAGATTCTTTACTTGGTGGTTCAAGCCCTTGGGAAAACAAGCTCCTCGTGCTGCTCAAAGTCAGGGATTTTCAACCTTAGCAAGATTTATTATTTTTTCTGTAGGTTATGTTCTTATAATCTATTCATTTGTTCATTACACTAAGGATTATGTTATAGAATCCAAGCATTTTATGTATTAAAACTTTTTATGTATAAATCATATAAGTCATGAAAACTTAGGTATTGAAATAAGTGGAATAAGGCACAAAAAATTATATATATAAAATAAATTTACTTATAAATAACTATAAAATCAGGTATCCAGACTTTTTAATCAATGACCTAAGTATTTTTACAGATTTAGTTATTAAAGTCTAAAATTCATCATATTACCAAGTTACTTACATTTTCAGTTAAAGGAAGACTATCTATTCTTTTAGTGAGATTCTGAAGTTGAGCATAATACCAATCCTTTTCTTTTTCTTCTTTGTCAAGATCAGCAAGAAGTAATGATCTGTTTTTTAAAAAAAAAAAAGGTAAGTTTAACATAATGCTAACACAGGGTGCATAACAGCTATCCTTACTACCTGTTACTGTAAAGTTATGTTTAAACTAAAGTATTAATAGTGAATAAATGAAATACTTACTGATTTTAGATTTTAAGAGGTGGGACTTGGAATATTATAACATTAACATTTGAATACTAAAAACTTTTTACATATTCATCCAAATAAGATTATAATCATCCTTACTGGAATACTGATATTTCAACCTAGGCTTTTTTTGCATTTATTTATAGTCTAAGAATATGATGATGGTTTATATTAAAAGATGCAGATGTAACAAAACACAACATTAACACAAGAGTAAAAAGCATAATAAAGGACTAAAGCAGTAATTAAGTCAGAAACAAACCTAGAGTACAGGGAACTACTGCATTAGACAAAGATATGCCTTTCAGTGGCATATATGAAAAACCTACAGTCAACATCATACTCAATGGGGAAAAATTGAAAACTTTCCCTCTTAGATAGGCAACAAAAGGATGCCCCCATCACCATTGTTATTGAACATTGTACTAGAAGTTCTCACTAGAGCAATTAGACAAGAAAAATAAAATAAAAGGCATTCAAATAGGAAAAAATGTAAAATTCTCATTATTTTCAGATGACTTGATCCTATACTTAGAAAATTCCAAAATGTCTAAGACAAAGCTACTTCAGCTAATAAGCAAGTTCAGCAAAGTGGCAGGATACAAGCTCAACATGACAAATCAGTAATATTTCTATACACTAGTAATGAACAATCTGAGGAAGAAAACAGGAAAAAAATTCCATTTACAATAGCAACAAAAAGACTCAAATACATAGGAATCAATTTAACCAAAGAAGTACAGGACCTATATGCGGAAAACTACAAAACAATGATAAAAGAAATCAACAAAGACCTAAACAAATGGAAAGACATTCTGTGTTCATGGATTGGAGGACTAATTATGAAGATATCGATCCGACCCAAACTGATTTATAGACTCAATGCAATATCAATCAAAATTCCAACAGCCTACTTTACAGAAATAGAAAAGGCAATTACCAAATTCATTTGGAATGGAAAATGCTCTCAAATAGCCAAAGCATTCTAAAAAAGAAGAGCGACATGAGAGGAATTTCACTAACTGACCTTGAAACATATTACAAAGCTACAGTGGTCAAAACAGCATGGTACTGGCATAAAGAGAGACACATTGATCGGTGGAATAGAATTGAGAATACAGAAATAAACCCTCACCTCTACAGCCAACTGGTTTTTGACAAATCTGCCAAGTCCATGTTAACGGGACAAAACAATCTCTTCAACAAACTGTGCTGGGAGAACTGGATATCTAGAACTAAAAGAATGAAAGAGGACCCCTATTTCACTCCCTATATAAGAAGCAACTCAAAATGGATCAAAGACCTAAATGTAAAAGCCAGGACCATAAAACTATTAGAAGAAAATGTAAAATCATCTTAAAAGACTTTGTGGTAGGTGGTAGTTCCTTGGACCTTACACCCAAAGCATGAGCAACAAAAGGAAAAATAGATAAATGGGACCTCCTTAAAATTAAACACTTTTGCACCTAAAAGGATTTTGTGAAAAGCCAACTCAATGGTAGAAAATATTTGGAAATCATAGATCTGATAAGGGTTTAATATCCATGATATATAAAGAGATGCTACAACTCAACAATAAAAAGACAAGCGACCCGATTAAAAAATGGACAAAAGACTTGAATAGACATTTGTCCAAAGAAGAAATACAAATGGCAAAAAAACACATGAAAAAATGTTTAATGTCATTAGCAATTAGGGAAATGCAGATCAAAGCTACAATGAGATATCATTCCAAACCTATTAGAATGGCCACTATTAAAAAACAGAGAACTACAAGTGTTGGAGAGGATGTGGAGAGGTAGGAACACTTATTCACTGTAGGTGGGAATGTAGAATGGTACAACCACTGTGGAGAACTGTTTGGCAGTTCCTAAAGAAATTGAATATAGATTTGCCATGTGACCCAGAAATACCACTACTGGGTATATACCCAGAAGAACTGAGAGCAATGGCATGAATAGACAACTGCACACCGATGTTCATAGCGGTGTTATTTGCTATTGCCAGAAGACAGAAACAACCCAGGTGTACATCAACTGATAGGATAAAAAAATTGTGGTGTATACACATGATGGAATATTACGCAGCAGTAAGAAGAAATGAAGTAGTGAAACATATGACAACATGGATGAACCCGGAGGACATTATGTTGAATGAAGCAAGCCAGACACAAAAGGACAAATATTGTATGATTGTGTTACTATGAACTAAATATATTGTGTAATCTCATAGAGTTAATAACTTGAATATGGTCACCAGAAAATAGAATGTGGTTAGAGAATGGAAAGCTGAGGGTTAACTTGTGCAGAACTGGTTTAAAGGATGTGTATTAATCTTTGGAAATGAATAGAAAAGGTGAAAGCCCGACATAATGTCTGTAACTAGCAGTGCTATTTATTATGTGGGTATGAAAGGGGTTTAAAGGGAAGATCTAAGGTCATATATATTACTAAAAGGAAAGCTAAAAAATGTAACATGGAACTGTATAGCATACTAAAACTGTATGTGAAATATGAATATGGGTAAAATTGCATATATAAGGCTGTTTTTCTTTGAAACGAACAAATGTATATTAACACTACAAGATGTTAATATCAGACAAAAAAAAAAAATCCACATTATGCTAAGTGAAAGAAACCAGACACAAAGTACTACATATTGCATGATTCCATTTATATAAAATGTAAATATAAATCAATTTATAAAGATGACATTAGATTAGTGGTTATGTAGGGCTGGGGAAAGACTGCTAAGGGGTGTGGAGTTTTTCTTTTTTGGAGTAATGAATTTGTTCTAAAATTTTTTTGTGGTGATGAATGCACAACATTGTGATTATACTAAAAGTCATTGATTGTACACTTCATATAGATCATATAGTATATGAATGTATTTTAATAAAACTGCTTAATAAATAATTGTACAAGAAATAGCCAGAAATAACAGCTATGTACAGCAGGGGAAGCACAGAGAGATTGAGAGGTGAATTTTCTTGTTTGTTTGTTTTTTATTATTATTATTGAAATAATGAAAATGCTGTAAAGATGATTGAGGTGATGAATGAATGCACAACTATGTGATTATACCAAATACCACTGATTGTACACTTTGGATGAATTGTATGCTTTATTAGTATGTATCAATAAAATTGATCTGTTAAAAAAAAAAAAGATGTGCCTTTCAGTTACTCAGCAGACAAAATAATAAGAAATATATAGTTACAATGTAATAAGAGGTAGTTATTCTGAGGGAGAGAAACTTTTCTTAGTTTGGAATTTGAAGATGACTTTTTATGTATTTCCAGAACAACCTAATCAATGATGTTCTTAATAGCAATCTTTTCAAAATGCAAAGATACTGATCTGATCATATAAACATAAATACACAATAAAAGAAGAGTGTTACTGGTATAAATCAATTGGTGTAAAAATTATATGGTCTATTTCCTTTCATGTGTTTCCTTTCCAAAGCAACTACTATTACCATTTTCTTGTGCTTATTTCCAGAGCCAGTCTATGAAATGCAAGTATATATGCTGATACTCATATGTATATTTAAAACATAAATAGTAGCATATTATTATACATATTGCCCTATAACTTTTTTTTTTTTTCACTTAAAAATCTATCTTGGAGATAATTCCATATCAAAACAGAGAGAGGTACATGTCTTTTTTGCCAGCTGTATAGTAACTCTGTTGAAGGGACCTACTATAACCAGTTCTGCGTTGGTAGGCATTTAGGGTCTTTCTAATCTTTTGCTATTATAACTAATACTGCATTGAATACAGCTTTATCATCTCATTTCATACATGTGCAAGGTATGTATAGAAGACAAATTGGGTATGTGAATTTTTAACTTATTGCTCTTAGTAGATATTATACCAATTTATGCTCCTACCACCTTCACCAATGCAGTGTTTTATCAAACTTTTAAAATCTTTGCATACCTAGGAATTTTTTTAAAATGGCATATCACTATAGTTCTAATTTGGATTTCTCTTAATAATGAGGCTAATCATTTTTTTTCCGGTTTAAGAAACATTCGTATAGTCTGCAGTAACAAATATTTGAGTTAATATGTAATTGATACAGTTTATTACTTCAGGGGATTGAATGATTAAAACTTGAAGAGTTTGAGTTTAAATTAAACAAACAATCTTTGGTATATCCTTTGCTGTGACTTTTACAAATTGATTTATGGGACTACTATATTAAGAATGATAGCACTTTGTCCGTTTTATGTGTTGCAAACATATTTTCTCAGTTTGTCATTTGTCCTTTGTTTATGATGTTTTTACCATGTAGAAAGCTTTGATTTTCATGTCAGGCCTGTGGATATTTTCTATTCTAGCTTCTAAGGTTTGGTCATAAACACAAAGATGTTCTCCACTCTGATATTTAGTTATTTTAAAAGTTCTGTTTGACTATGTTTTCTTGAGAAATATAGGAAAAATGTGGGTGGTGTGTATGCATATATGTGGATGATTCTGTTATTAAAATTTTCTTTCTCTTACTAAGAGAAAAGCAATTTTAAAAATTAGAAGTAAGTCTTCACATTTGATGTGGCAACCTCAGTAGTGAGGGAACCCAAGGAAAGTAAGCTCTGCTTATGGATTAGCAATCTTGGGGGAGTTCAGACCAATGAGAAACTCCCACTTCTGACAACAAGAGGAGGTAAAGCACTGCAAGAAGCCTGAACCCATTTCACAAGCTGGGTACCAAAACTAGCATAAAGATGAGAACTGATTCTATTCCTTAGCTTTCCCTGGGGAGGACCTACAGAGCCTACCAGGGCCAAGGTGAAGAAAAGAGAGGGAAAGATGGTAATGTTATTTGCTCAGATTACTCTCCAAGAAATGGTTTTATGAAATAAAAGCAGGGTGTTAGCCAAGGTTACAGCATCTTGAGTCAAAATGATAGCAAGTGCCTAACTGAAAGTAGTTGATCTTGTGACTCACACAAGTGCTTAAGGCTTAGAACTGAAACAAGAACTTGATCTTGAACAGGTAGGCCTTTAGGGTTTGATGTGGTATGCCAACAGTCTCCTTTAAAAATGCTTCTTCAAGTTAAATCTAATGTCCTCTTAGTCTTCTAGCTAACTCAGGGTCACATAGACGATCATGGCAAATATGTATTAGGCATTCAATAAATATTTATAAAATGAATTAATAGTTAACATGACAATAACAACAGCTAATACTTATTGAATTTTGTATATGACAGACATAGTTCTATGCACATTTAAAAAAAATCTAGTTTAACCATCACAACAATCCTTTGGAAGTAGTTAAATGCTCAGTTTATAGACTGGAAAACTCAGGTTCAAAAGGTTATAGAAAAAAAAAAAAAGGAGGAGGCTATACAGCCGTGGACTTAGCTTTGAGTCCTGGTTTAATCACTTTCCAGCACTTATCATGGGCAATACAAAAAATGAGGAAAAAAAGAGACAAAGAGAATTAATCTCTGACTTAAGGGCGGGATCTAGAAAGAGAAAACAGAAAAAAACAGAGGAGAAAATCATCAAAGAAATAATCTAACAGAGTTTTCAAAAATTGAAGAAAGCAAATCTTCTTATTGAAAGGATAAAGTGAATACTCCACCTGATGAATAAAGAAAACACCCATGCCAAGGCATTCTAAAAGCCTCAATAGAGGAAAATTAAGTCAATTAGAAAGGAATGAGAATTAGGCTGGTATCAAACTTCCCATCAGTGACAATGAAAATAAAGAGGGAAAATGAGTGTGACCTAGACCTATCCAACTATCAATCAAGTGTAAGAGCAAAATAAAGATACTGTCACACATGCAAGGACTCAATTTACTTCCTTCCAACATAGTGAGAATCAAGAGGAAACAAGATATAGCAGAAAATAATGGGACGTGTAATGACAAGAAATTCTAGAATGATAGGTAGTAAACCTAGAATGATAGGTGCAAACTAGAACTTAAAGTTAATGGGCTCAAGGAGAAAATGAAGCTAGAAGATCCTAGTATTAGGTTGAAAGCATAGGTTTTTGCTCTCAACAAAATAAAAAGCCATGAGAAATTCTAGGAGAAAAAAAACCACAACTATACAAGAAAGATACAGTACAAATAGGATCATCTTCCTTTAAGCAGAACAGAGGGCATGATATTCTATTAATAGAATAGGGAAAAGTAATTCTGACATACTACTTGGCTCCACAGTGACCAACAATTACAGAATCATAACAAAGACACTTATTGGATTTCAACATCTATAATTAACTTACAGAAAAAACATGAAGACTTAAATATATACAGCATAATATAATCATAATCAGTTTCAACAAAATGAAAATAAACATATAGCTGCCACATCTTATACAGAGGAACTTCAACAGAAACATCCACAGGCTAGAACATGAAATAAAGAAATAATAATACTATTTAATTTTATGAAAAGAATAAATATAAGAACCAATAGACATATGTATGGATATATGTATATGTGTGTGTGTACTCTCCAAAAATTATGAGGGGAGAATTGAAAACTGTGTGAGGAATTGAATGAATTTAACAAATTCATCTTTAAAAGTGGTAAGTCAGTTAAGTCATGTCCAAAGTCAGTAAGTTAATAAAACATATTATTTAGAGATTTGGAAGTAACCATCTTATGGGAATCAAGAATAGGGATAGGAAAGGATGGGGTAGAATACTGATGCTTTTATTATGAATTTTTGACTATGTGATTAGTTTTTACAATGTACAATATTACAACATCTGACATTTTAAAAATTAAACAATAGGAAGGAAAAATATGAAATTTAAAACAAGGTGTATATGGGTAGGGAGCGACAGGGGGAGTTGGGGACTGAGACAGAAAATGCACTTCAGTAAAAACTTAATTTTTTTCAACTCAATACCTTTCATTTCTTTTCTTCTTAAAGTTCATTTCATTTAAGTGTTTCTGCAGTGTTCTATTACAGAAATTCTGATAAATCTTAATGTTCTTCAGAAAAAAAAGAGTTATGGTAACATCAAGAGACAGTAGAAGACAAGTAGTAGAGACAGTAGAAGCATAGAAAGTTATATGCATACCTATCTTTTTGTGATTCTAAGGAATTATATTTATTTGTTGAGGCAATTACCATTCCCCTCTACATGCAACAAGCTGGAAGACAGACAGCATTGAAGACCAGTGAGACTGCTGGTAGATCAAAAGCCAACATTCTTGCCTCCACATGATGAATTCATAAAGTAATTTATCAAACTACATAGATGCACAACTTGAATTAGAAACTGAAATTCCTGATTCAATCCTTTGTAGACATTTATTGCAAAATGATTTTGATTACCCAAAAATGAGTAGAAACAACTCATGCATTCATGGTTATTCCAAGTAATTATCCAAAGGAAAAAAAGGCTTAATATATAATAAAGTTAACACTGAAACTATTAAAGATGTTTTATTCCAATACAATCTCTATTTTTTGCCAGTGGCAATTTAGCTGACTAATAAACTTAAGAAACTCTTGCCAAATGTCCACAAGATAATAAATAACTGCTATTTACAGAGTGTCTACTGTGTTAGGCACCCTGCTGAATGCTAATGTACTTTAATCTCTCGTTTTCATAACTGTCTTTCAAGATGAAGAAACTGAGGCTCAGCGAAGTTAAAATATTTTATCCTAGAGACACTGATAGTCTCACATAGCTGAACCAGGATTTAGACTGAGCTGTTCCAATTATATCATCTGTACTCGCTGGTTGTCAATCTTAGATGCACTTTAGAATTAACTGGGGAACTTAAAACGAACAAACCAACCAACCAATGCCTGGGTCTCATGTGAGACAAATTAAGCAAACCAATGTCTGAGCCCCACGTGAGACCAATTAATCCGAATGTTTGTGGATGAAGGCCTGAAATCAGTATTTTTTTAAAAGCTAACCCATTGAGGCTATCAAGCCAGGGTTGAAAACCATTGAACTACACAATGCTGCTACAACTTTTCTACAGTGTGTAATAATGCCTGAATTAGAAAAAGCTGGACAATATTCTAGGAGGAAAAAAAAATCAAACCTTCTTTCCTACAGTGACATCAGAAAGATTAACCCCAAATATTTTAGGAAGAAATTTATTCTCCACTTGAAGTAAAACTCAAAATACTAGCTTAAAAAGAGTGGGATTATATAATAAAACACATCAATATCACTGCATTTAAATCTTTGAACAGAGAAATAAGCTTTTCATGGATTTAATATTAAAGAATTTTGAGAGACTGGCAAGAAATAAAGTAAACAAAATGGGATAAATAATGTTAAGGCTGAAAAAAATGAAATTTTTGTTACAAGTATGCCTTGCTATTTATAGCTGAATTTGTGATTTAGACTAATATTTGCAGTAAAACCAGTGTGTTTAAAAAATTAACCAGCCAGGGGAATCGGG
>JAQZBX010063920.1:0-16601 GCA_029593785.1 Cabassous unicinctus
CCCCCTTGCTGTGAGGTCTTGCCGCATCAGCCCACGGCGCAGGGCGAGCCGGCCTGCCCGGGAAGGGAACCCGGGGCCTCTCATATGGTAAACGGGTGCTCTATCCATTGCACCACACCCGCTTCCTGCCGTGAGGTTGCTGCATCAGCCCACCGCACCGCTCAGGCCGGCGTGCCCTCACAAGGAGGCCTCGGGACGCGAACCCGGGCCTCCCATATGGTAAACGGGGGCTATCCACTGAGCCACACCCGCTTCCCCCTGAGTCCTTTAAATGACTGCGATTTCTCTTTCCTCTGAACTCCTAAAGCCTATTAGCATCCTTCTTGTTGTGTATTCAAATACACACATTTGAATACTTACTAAATTCAGAGAGCATTGCATCTTTCCAAAATGACCACATCTTTCTAACTCAAGGAACAGGGTATAAACTATTCCACTTTCCTTGTCTTGAGTTAGTTTGGACAAAATCTGAGAATTGGGTAAGACATAATTTTCTCTGATGTTTTGCCTGTAATTTGTAAAACAACAGAAAATATTCCGATGGACATGTTTAAAATTTTTCCCAGATGCTATAATTTCTGTATTGTCTGACAATATCATTATGATGCCTACTGAATATCCAGATGCTGAAAAGTTCTGGAGCGCAAGAATTAATATGACTAGTAATTTTGGAACTAGGCCCTATGTGGAAGTAATTTATACATGACAATGACGATGATGACAATGACAATGATGATGATGAAGAAGGAGGAAGAGGAGAAGGAAAATGAGGAGGACAAGGAGAAAGAAGAGAAGAGCACGAGAAAGAGAGGAACTGGGATTATTTGACTCCAAAAAGAAAAGGCAAGGCAGTAAATGTTAGCAATTAATTTGTGAGTGTCTTTAAAAACTATTATGTGAATGACAGTATGCAGCTGTTTTGTGTTACTACTCAGGGAAGGACAAATGCTTTGTTCTACTTCAAGAGAGATTAGGAAGAGACATTAGAAAGTCCCCAGACTCTGAAGTTGGTAAAATTCTGAAGTATGATAATATGTTGTTAACAAAGAGAAGAGAGACATCTTCTTACACTGGAGTCAAGGGGATATCCTCTCTGGAAAAGAAAAGGTGCTAGAGTTATGGCTCATTCAGCATTCTTATCAATTCCATTTCCAGAGAAAGAAATGATTTTATCACATGGTATATAAGGAAGTCATTTAAGAAACCACAAATCTATATGCAAAGAAAGAAGGAAAGTTCTAAGAATATGGCATTGTTGGCTGATGTACTGTCTTTGAAACCAGACAATATTGTTGCTTCTGCTGGATCCCCAAATTCCTAACTTTGTGACCCTGGACAAGTTATTCAACTGCTCTACTAATCAGTTTTCTTATATGCAAAATCACAGTTACACTTGTGTCTTCTTCATAGAGATGTGTGAGTATTCACTGAGATGATGCTCAATAAATGTAAACTTTTATTATTTTATTAGATATGTAGCACCTTCTAGGCACTATGTTAGGCATTTTCCAAATCATTATCTCCTTTACAGAGTGATCATCTAAGCCCTATATAAAATAGGATGATATGATGACTTTTCACTAGAGTTATGTTCTTTAATTAAAAATGAAAGCCCTAGATATCAAAGACCAGCCTGCTGAGTTCCCTTACCTTTCCCAACCATGAGACATTTCCCTGATGTCTGCAGCACGTCTTTGACGTTTGGGACAGAAGACCAATTTGCCTCCACCCCCACGTGGCTCCACCTGTCACCATTATTATGTGATCTTTATAAAATTAAACTGAGACTGTCCTAATTTTTTTCATTATGCTTTCAACCAAAACCACTTAGCTTACAAATATGGTGTCTGTTTAATAAGATAAATGGATACAAAAAAGAAAATTCCTGTATTTAATGTCACATCTTCAAAATATATTTATGCCAACTAATGTCTTTATGTACAATTTGAGTTATATATTTATCACCATCTGATGAACTTCTGATAGAGGATCTTTTTGTAGCCAGTAGATAAAACACAAAGCATAGCTTTCTCTGGGTTGTTGCTTTTTTTCTTTCTCTACCATTTACCCTCAGAAAAAAAGCCATTTTTTCTCAAGGATCACAAGGGTGTGAATCTATTAACTCTCCTCTATTTATATCAACTAAAAGAGATCATCATTCTGATCTTGGCAGCAGTTATTGTATATCAGTAAAGATACTTGGTGAGGTTTCAATTCCCTATTTCAGAGTCAGTTAAAAGGCATAGAATAGTTAAGTTAATTATGGCATTGTATTAGAGATTATGTATGTAGGTATGTATATAGGTATATAATTAAATATATGTATTTTCCTTTTTAAAGGAAAGTTTGGATTCTCCAGAGTGATGATAATAAGACATATTCTTCATTTCCAGCAAAACAAAGAGTTCAGTACAAAGTGTTATATATAGCTTAATGCAAAATATATTAATAGCTGGCTCTATGCTAATAGTGAAATTGAAAAACCCAAGCTGTAGGGTTGAATTTATATAGCTGAGTCAGAGTCATCATAATTGGAATTTCAGCAACATATTTGGATGATAGAAATCAGTGGGGCATGGCGATCTTTACTTTGAGTTATACATAAAGATAGCTTAGGACTTGAATGAGACATGCATGATGTATAAAGAAATCCTTAGACACTGTGAAAATAGTTTACTACTGTGAAGAGAAAAGGGGAAGGTTAAATTACTTTGGCTCTAAAACCCTATGTAATGCAAAAACCAACTGAACCAACTTTGTTTTCCAGATGTCTTCAGAACTGTGTAATTGCACAATTTTGAGGAGTATATGAAGATGATTTCAGGATATGCCTGACACTTTGCTACAGAAACAGCAACAATAATGATAGAAGTTTTAAATCATCCTAAGATGGATGAAGGAAATACTATTACAATAATTTCACCAAAGCGTTCTTTTATAGAAAATGCTTAAAATGTCAACCTTTGGAGTAAGAATGACTTCAATTTGAGCCCCAGCACCACCACTTACTCTTTATTGGACCTTGGGAAAGTCTTTAACCTCACTAAATTTTAACTTTCTCATCTGTAAAGCAAGGATAATAACATTGCCTACCATTGGGCTGATGTGAGGTTCCAATGAGAAAATGTGTATGAAGCACTGGACATAGGGTCAGGGACACAAAGTAAGTTCTAAGTAAATATCAGCTATGGTGTTGACAATGATGATAGTGAAGATGATGAAGAGGAGGAGGAAGAGAATGAAGAGGAAGAGGAGGAGGAGGAGGAGGAGGAGGAGGAGGAGGAAGATCCACTAGACTACATCTATATTCTTTGTCAAAAGAAATTCCTGAGGAAACAATTGGTGAAGTGGTGAAGCAATGAGAAAATTCTTTCATTCCTTCCAAGGATAATAACTATTATTGTGAAACATTTATGTGCATTTCATTATTTGTCCTTGTAGAAAAATAATTCATTATAAAATTAAAATAGAGTTGTATACCTTTTGACAGAGTGGAAAGAGGAATTCTTTTTAACCTGGAATAAAGAACAAATTTTAAATGTGCTATTAAAAAATCCTGTCCTTTGGCTAAATTTCTATATGGTAACAGTTTATTACCATTCACCTTTTTTTTTTTTTTAATACAGGGGTTGGGGATTGAACCTGGGACCTTGTACGTGGGAAGCCGGCACTGAACCACTGAGCCACATTGGCTCCCATCATTCACTCTTGCCTAGTTTGCAGGGACAGTGGAGATGGGGTGTGGCACATTGAAAGTTAAAAATGGATGAGCAGGCTCGTTTTTAAAATTGATATTTTAAAATTGATCCTAATATTTATATGGAAACACAAAAGACCTCAAATATTCAAAGCAATCCTGAAAAAGAAGAACAAAGTTGGAGGATTTACACTAGCTGATTTCAATATTTCTGTGAAGCGACTATAATCAAGATAATGTGATACTGGCATAAAGATTGACAGATAGATCAGTGAAATTAATCCAGAAACCAGGATTAGAGCCACATGTATATGGTCATTTGATTTCAACAATGGTGCCAAATCAATCGAAAAAAGAAAAGGAAATTCTAATCAATAAATGATACTGGAATAATTGGATATCTATATAAAAAGAAGTAAACCTTGATCCCTACCATAGCAGTTTGGTATTGTTTATGAATTCCAAAAATAGATATTGGATTGTATTTGTAAACTGGTCTCTTCCTCTGGGCGTATTAGGTTGTATTAGATTCAGAGATTTCACTTTTACTTTATTAAATCAAGATTAGGGCTTTTATTTGACCACATCATTAGGGCATGCAGGGTTGATTCCCCACCCCCTTGGTGGGGATAAAGCACACTCTCACACGGAAGTAAACACATGGAGAAGGAGAACACAGAAGTAGATACACAGGAGAGGAACACAGAGGAATAGAGACAGCTCCCTTAAGCTTCCGTGGTCCCAGCTTCTTCCAATCTCAGCTGTAGGCTGGAGCACTCGTCTCTCTCCCTGGAGCTCATTTCTTCCCGGACTTAGCTGTAGCTGTAGGCTATCAAGTTCATCTCTCTTCCGGGGGCCTATAACACCCTACTAGAAAGTCAAATAACTCAATAAAAAACTATTTGAACAATACTTTACAAAAGAAGATACCTGAATGGCCAAGAAGTACCTGAAAAGATGCTTAACCTCATTAGTCATCAGGGAAAGGCAAATTAAAACTACAATGAAATACCATAGCTTGTCCACAAGGAAGGCTAAAATTTAAAAGACTGTCAACACCAAGTGTTGGTGAGGATATGAAATAATTAGAATTCTTAAACAGCAATTCAATTTGTAGGTTTTTTTGCTCAAATGGAATCAAAACATATGTGCCCAAAAAGATATGTACAGGACAAGGGAGATGTAAGAAAGGGAGAAGGGATAACACAAGGGGCCAGAAGCTGCAAGGAGTATTCAGGGAACTATAAAAAGTTTGATATTTCTGGAGTAAAAAATATAACTGGAGATAAACCGAAAGAGGTGGTCAGACCAGGCATTTTTATTCTAGGTTAGGGGTTACAATGCTACATTTTCGCCAAGTATGAAACTGCAGTAATATAGTCGTGAAGTTAGGGGAGTGTGGTCTCTGTAGTCCTCTGTGATATAAACCACTACTCCTCAAACTTTAATGTGCATCTGAATCACCTAAAGGGCTTGTTAAAGCACAGATTACTGGGTCCCATCCTCAGAGTTTCTTATACAGTAGTATGGGTGAGGCCCAATAATTTGAATTTCTAACAAGTTCCCAGGTGATGCCAAAGCTGTTGGGCTGGGGACCTCACTTTGAGAACAACTGAGGATGCTGGGAGAAGAAGTCCCTTACAACCCCCAGAATCAGCTTCCCCGTCAGGAAGGTGCTAGTTGTACTGGGGATAAGGTCACCCCACATAGTTTTCTCATCCTTCTCATTTTCCTGGTAGACAGATCCTTCTTAATTATATGTCAACTTACAGGAATTTTGGACATTTTATGAGGCTGAGGTCTCTTCAACAAAACAGGCTTATACTCCCAATGAGTCCCAGGGACTTCTCTGTTCACACATCCTGGTAACACATATAATAGAAAACAACTGCTGTGTAATTCTCTCCATCCTCGACTATCTTATTCTCTCCATCCTTGGCTGTCTCATGGGAACTGATGTCTGAATGAGATTATTTACTGGGGCTACCTAATAAAATATTTGTTGGAAGTTTTGTACATTTAATAGTACATTTAATCAACTCATCATCATACCTTCCTGATAAGCCAGCATTGTTACTATTACTGATGGGCAGATAAATAAACACGTACAAAGAGATCATGAGGTGTCTAAGATTTTGCATGGTTCCTGGTCTAGAGTTGACTGCCAAGGACACAACGGCCTCTCCTTGAATCTGATAACTATTTTTGTTAATTTCAAATTCATCTCTTCCCCAGGTCTGCAATGTGTCAACAACACAATCTAATGCAACTATCCTCAAATTAATCAGGAATTGTACATTGTTGAATTTTGTTTTGGGGTTGCAGAGTTTTATGGTGGTTAAACTTAGGATGCCTGTTACTTTGTCAGAAACAGCTGTTTTTATTCCCCTCCTTCCTCCGAATCCTTGAGATTATAGGAGGGAGTGGGGAAGGACTTGGTGATGTTTCTGGTGCCACTGTGGCATGGAAATAGCATAGTTGATATGTCTGCAAGGCTAGTGCCAACTGCCTTCCCCAAGTCTCCCTCAGATTGGTGCAAGAGAACAGCTGGGCTGTCCCTGTGTCCACAAGAGGATTACAGAAAGGATGAACAAGAATCAGAGGACCTGCAAATATTCTCGGTGTCCTGATTTTGTGATAATCAGGGTAGGCTAAATTTTCGCTATATTAGAAACCATGCATGTGTCCCCAGACCTAGTTTTTCTCCCTAGGTCTGGTTTTTAGAATGCTGGTGATAAACTAAGCCTGATTTATTATATGAGCATCCTGTATGGGAAAAGACTGTAACTTTGGCTATCTTAAGAGACCTTAAGAGATAGAGCAGGGGGATGGATGTGGCTTGGGTGGTTGGACGTCCATCTCCATATGGAGGGACCTGGGTTCAACCCCCAGGACCTCCCAGTAAAAATGAAAAAAAGAAAAATTTAGTAGGCGCACGGGTCACCAGGCCCTGTGTGTAGGAGCGCCGCCAGGCCCTGTGTGCGTGTGTGCCACCAGGCCCCGCAAGCCACGCAGCACGATGATGATGTAACCGGAGAGTGACACAAGGGAGAGCCAAGATGATATGCACCGAAAAACCAGGAACTAAGGTGGCGCAGGTGGTAGTAGGACGCCTCTCTCCCACATTGGAGGTTCTGAGGATCGAATCCCAGTGAAGACAGGAGGAGAAGGATGAGAAGAGAGGACAGGAAACAGACGCAGAGAGTTAACCAGCGAATGGACACAGAAACAGCAAAAAAAAGGGGGGCGGGGCTTGAAAATGGATAAAAGTAAATAAATAAATAAATAAATAAATAAATCCTTAATGTATAGGGGCTCTATCGATTGAGCCACACCCGCTTCCTGCTGTGAGGTCTTCCTGCATCAGCCTACCGCGCAGCACGGGCCAGCCGGCCTGCCCTCACAAAGAGGCCCCGGGAAGCGAACCCGGGGCCTCCCATATGGTAAACGGGAGCTCTATCCATTGAGCCACACCTGCTTCCCTCATGATTTGTTAACAAATGTTTCACAACAATGCAGGATGTTTGTTGGGGGGTGATATGTGGGAGCCCTGTATGATGTTATGCACGTTTGTTTTGTAAGATCACGATATTTACTGAACATTTATAGTTTATGTATGCTCATGTATGAATGATATACTTCAATAAATTGTTTAAAAAAAAAAAAAAAATCAGAGGACCTAAATTAGTCTGCAGCAAAGATGACAAAGCATGGCCAAAATGGAGCCCAGGACAAAGACCACAGTAAGAGGGATGCTGAGTTTGTTAGAAGACAGATCACAATCCAGAGAGGTGTTTACATCAACTAAATGTATTGAAGAGGGAGAATTATACACAATGGCAGAGACAGGGCCAAATACTTGCAGGATACTTAAGAATGTTGGATGGCATTCAATTCAAGCTAAGCCGACAGAGTCATGGCTCCATTCCAAGATATATTAAGAACGGCATGGTCACTAAAATACTAGGTTCCTATAGCCCAGCCCATTCTGCTGCCAAACCACAGTTTAAAATAAAGATATTAAAAAGAGAGAGTGAGAGAGAGAGGGTAACTCAGAGGATCAATGGGCCCAATCCTATGCAATTTGTGATCTGGTTGAAAAAAAAAAAACAATTACATTTAACCACAAGAAGAGAGAGCTCAGGGGGATGTGATATTTGTCATTGACTATTTGAAGGTCTGCCATGTGAAAGGGGATTAAATTTGTGTGGATGTGCAAATAGGGCCTATGGGTGGATGTTATAGGAAATAGATTTCAGGGCAATATAAGGAAAAACTTTCTAGAAAGTAGAACAGCATGAGGGTTTAGCATAGGCTTTGGAGCAAGGCTTCTTGGGTTTGAATCTCAGTTCTCCCAGTTTTGCTGTGACTTTAGGCAAGTTATTTACCCTCTTGGTGCCTCAGTTTTCTAATCCGCAAAATGGCACTAAGAATAGTATCTTATAATAGTGTTGTGAGATTAAATGAGTTAATAGTTCTAAAATTCTGAGAACATTACCTGGTACATACTAGCGCTCAATAAATGCCAGTGGTTGTGGTTGTTTTTACTATTGTTATTGACAGATCTGGTAATGGAATGACAACCATGAAGGTTGGTGTGTACCCTCCAAGGAATTGTCTAAGCAGAAGCCTGTAGACACCAGGCAGGGAGTCAGAGAGAGAGGAAGGAGAGGAGAGGAGGGAGATGGGACCAGACTGATAGTTTTTATCTTGTGGGCTGCATAGTAGCTGTGGGCTGGGAAGTTGTATAAGTGGTACAAGGAATTCAGAACAGCTATTAAGGATTTATTCTCCTGTAATCTCAGTTTCCACCTGCAACAGTATCATGACTTCTATATTCTAAATGGAAATATTTTTTTTGTTTTAGCAAGAGCACTAAAGTTCACTTGCCAAAATACTTCTACAGTTATAATATCTTTAGAACTGTCCATAGAGGATACATATATTATCACAAACTAATAAAAGCCAGCATGAGAAAAAGCAAACATTTTGAATCATGATAAGGTCCAGGGATACACTTCATTCCTCCATTCAATATTCATTGAGCACCTCATATATGTCAGGCTAGGCTCTTTAGATTAATATTAACAAGTGACAGTTCCTGCTTTCAAGGAGGTGACAATTTAGTCCCTTTGGTTGGAAATAAAATATGAAAGATTAAGAACCGTTAAATCAGATGAAGCTTAGAGATGACTTTCAATACTGAGAGTCTGATTCCACAGTTCTTGACATGGTGAAGCAGCAGCAACAGTTTAGTAGACAAATTTACTACAGAGAAAAGACAAAAAGGAGGAGGAGGAGGAGGAAAGAAAAAAAGAAGAAAACCAGCAGCCTAGAATCAACCTTGAGGATGAATAAGCATGTTGAGTTAAAAGCACTGAAGGTCACTATAGTTTTTTTTTTAAACAAATCAATTTTATTGATACATATTAATAAAGCATGCAATTCATCCAAATATACAATCAATGGTATTTGGTATAATTGTATAGTTGTGCATTCATCACTTCAACCATTATTAGAGCATTTAGCAATCAGCTTTTTTTTTTTTTTACATATTAATAAAGCATACAATTCATCCAAAGTGTACAATCAATGGTATTTGGTATAATCATGTAGTTGTGCATTCATCACTTCAGTGATTATTAAGGCATTTTCATTATTTCAATAATAATAATAATAGACAAAATACAGATAAACAAACAAGAAAATTCCTCACCACTCAATCTCTCTATTTTTCCTCTGCTATACATAGCTGCTATTTCTGGCTCTTCTTGCACAATTATTTATTTGTTTATTAAGCAGTTTTACTGAGATATATTCACATCCTGTATGAACTACAATCAATGGCTTAGGTCACTATAGTTTTGAAAAATTAAGTGTAAAGGCAAGAAAGAGCAAGCCCCTTGTGATAAAGCTGCGAAACGACTTCTTCAAAGAGAAAATAGAAACTCTTTAAAATAAAGTATAATAATGTAGAAAATAAAAATATGCCTGGACTTCATAGCCATTGAAGTATTAAAATCATATATGTTAAAGTTCAGACAGGATAGGTAGATAAAGAAGTGATACAAAGAATAGGTTGTTGAGAAACTTTATGAAAACTTACATACTGTAGTTTAGAAACTGAATGAAAAACTCTGTTGTTAAAGATGAATTTAATGAAGAATATGTTACAAAGCTGAGAATTTTAAAAATGCAGTTTCAGAAAAAAGAAGGTTAAGGTAAAACCGAAATATCTCCTGCAATCATTTTTGTACGATCTTGGTGGAGAATAAAGTCTTCCAGGAAGTGATTACATAGCACTTAAGACATTCAAGCATTCCAAATCTCAAAAGCCAGATGGTATTCATTGTGGGGTCCCAGGAGGACTCAAATGTGAATGGCCATAGAATTGCTCAGGACATAAAATACAGCCTAAATTCTACATTCTTACCAGGGACTTTTTTTCTTGTATAGAGATTTAAGAATTGGGTCCCATCATCCATTAGTGCAAAGGAATTATTTCTGGAAATTAGAAAGGTGTTTTCTCTTCAGGATATACAAGCAATTAGAAAACTCTGAGCCTCTTGAATTCTAAAAACACTTTCTTCAAAGACTAATTGCATCAATATGCAATTATAATCTTGATATATTATGAAGAAAAAGTAAAATCAATATTCAATTTAAATACTTTCTTTCAGGGGAAATACAACAAAATGGGGAGAAAATTCTCTAACATTATTTTCTAAAAGTCACTAATATTTTTACCACACATGTGCATACATTTATTATGAAGAAAGACGGTTAAAACAAAGAACTATAACATATCAGTATTAAAACAAGTGTACATTGTTATCTTAATTCTGGTGGCTTCACTCAAAAAAGATTTAGGATAGCCAAGTGTAGTAAGTGTTCAGGCAGGCTTCCAAGATGGCCAAGACGGTGGAATAAGATGCTCCAGGATGCCATTCCCTCACATAATATTTGAGCAACTAGCAAAAACTGGCAGAGCTATCATCTTCAAAACTCAGAAAACAGTTAAAGGGTTGCAGTAACTGGATAACGGCCTAATCAAGAAAACAGTTTTAACAACAGTAGGAAAAGCTCCTGGCACCCTTGCTGGTCCCATCTCTACCCCCTCCCCAGGGCAGGGTGAGCCAGCCTGCACTCCAATTGTGGGTCTGGCTCTGTTATGAAAGGAGCAAAATAACTCCTATGCACATACTGGGGTACCTGTATATCAGTGCCAACCTATGGGGTAACTGCTTGAAAGACTGAAAGAAGAAACTCATCTTGGGTTAGCTCTCTGAGAACTTGCCCTGCAGGCAGAAGCAGCTTGCAGACAGCTAAAGCAATGTAAGAAACAATTAAGTCAGAGCGGCCTAGGGCAAAGGATTACCTGCTTTAAGTCATATAATAGAGCACTCTGGAAGGAGAGAAAGTCTATTTCATAGAGAATGGGGGGGGGGCTTTCAAATTTCTGTAAGTGGGAGAATTCCTACAGTCATGAGCAAGCATAAGCCCAGGATAAGACACAGACTCAGAAAAAACTGATAGGACCCTTCAGTTTGCATTTGCTTTGGGCTGATCTTCCTGATAGGAGGGCTAAACTCTGAAGGAGAGCAACAGCCAACACAGAACCAATTTGCAAAGGCTGTAAAAACTGTTTTTGTTATCAGTTCGTTTATTTTTGTTAGCTGCTAGCACTTAAGAAAATCTCTGTCATATCACTAGTTGGATACAAACTTAAGGAACAGATATTTCAGAGACTAAATTCCAGAATTAAAACTTTAAAATTTTGATTGTACAGTGGACAGCAAAAGATTACAACACAAGTAAAGAAACACGAAATTATGGCCCATCCAAAGGAAAAGATAAAAAATCCACAAGTCATCAATGAAGAAGACCAGACTTTGGGAATACCAGAAAGAGATATAAAAAAAAAAATCATCCTCAATAAACTCAAGGAGATAAAGGAAAACACAGGGAAAGACCTAAAGGATATCAGGAAAACAATGAATGAACAATATGGGAATCTCAATAGAGAAATAGAGATTTTAAAAGGAAACTACACGGAAATACTGGAGTTGACAACCACAATAACTGAAATGAAATATTCCCAGGAGGATTTCAACAGCTGATTGGAGCTGGCAGAATGAAGAATCAGAGAACTCGAAGGCAATACAATTGAAATAACTCAGGCTGAGGAGTGGAAGGGAAAAAGAATTTTAAAAAGTGAGCAGTGCCTAAGAGACCTGTGGAACAACATCATGGGTACCAATATACACATTATGGGAGTCCCAGTAAAAGAAGAAAAGAAAAAGGGACAGAAGGAATATTCAAAGAAATAGTGGCAGAAAATTTCCAAAATTTGACCAAAAGACATGAATATGCACATTCAAGAAGCCAATGATGCCCAAACAAGACAAGATCAAAGAGAACAGTGCCCAGACAAATAGTAGTCAAACTGTCAAATGCCAAGGACAAAGAGAGAGTTTAAGGGTTGCAAGAAAAAGGCAATGTGTCATGTACAAGGGATTTTCAATAAGATTGGGTGCTGATTTATCTCCAGAGACCACAGAGAAGAAGGCAACAAAATATTTAAAGTGCTGAAAAGTGAGACTGTCTTTCAAAAATGAGGGAGAGATTAAGAAATATCTAGATAAACAAAAGCTGAGGAAGTTCATCATCACCAGACCTGCCCTACAAGCAAAGCTAAAGGGAGTTCTTCAGACTGAAAGTAAGAACACTAGACTGGATTGAAGTGATATAAAGAAATAAATCTCCAGTAAAGGTAACAATATGGCTAATTATAAATGCCAGTACTATTGCATTATATTCTGGGTGTAACACCACTCTTTACTTTTACAGTTTCTAAAATGCATAAAAAGTAATGATGTGATAAAGATATGGTTTTGAAATACAATATACAAAGATAATTGTAACAAATACAACAAAAAAGTGGGAGAATGCAGGGGTATAGAAAAAGTGTATGTATATGTTATTGAAGTTGTTGGTATCAAATCAACTATGATTGTTATAGACTTAGATATTAAATTTAAGCCCCATGGTAACTACAAAGAAAATACTTGAAAAAATATAAACAGAAAGAAGTAAGAAGGGACACAAAATGGTACAATACAAAAAAATTAAATAAATATGAAAGTAGGCATTGACAGAAGTATTGAGAGAAATAAAAGTATAAGACTAACAAAGACCAAATAGCAAAATGGCAGAAGAATGTCCTAAAATATAAGTAGTTACTTTAAATGTAAGTACATTTAACTCTCTAGTCAAGGGGGAGAGATTGGCAGAATATATTAAAAAGCATGGCCCAATGAAATGCTGTTTACAAGAGATTCACCTTAAATTCATAGACACATGTAGGTTGAAAGTAAAAGGATGGAAAAAAAATATGCCATGCAAATAGTAACCAAAAGAGAGCACAGGTAGCTAACGAATACGAGATAAAATAGACATTAAGTAAAAAACTATTATAAGAGACAAAAAAGGTCAGGGATAAATTCGACAAGAAGACATAACATTTACAAATGTATATGTATCTAATGGCAGAAGCCCAAAATTTATGAAGCAAATATTGACAGATTTGAAGGAATAAATAGATCACTCTACATTAATAACAGAATTTAAGACACCACTTTCAATAATGGATATAATATCTAGACAGAATATCAATAAGGAAATAGAAGATTTGAATGATGGTCCAAACCAACAGACTTAACAGACATATATAGAACACTTCACCCAATAGCAGCAGAATACACATTCTTCTCTAGTGCACATGGATCATTCTCCAGGATATATCATCTATTGTGTCACAAAATAAGTCTCAATAATTTAAAATATATTGAAATCATACAGTGTATCTTCCCTAACCACAATGGAATGAAGCTAGAACAGAATAATAGAAGGAGCATTAGAAAACTCACAAATATGTGGAAATTAAACAATACACTCTTAAACATCCAATGGGTCAAAGAAGAAATCACAAGGGCAATTAGGAAAGTGAAAATGCAACATACCAAAACTAGTGGGATACAGCAAAGGCAGTGCTGAGAAAGAAATTGATAGCTCTAAATGCTTACATTAAAGAAGAAAAAAGTTCTCAAATCAAAGACTTAACCACAGAACTGGAAGAACTAGAAAAAGAACAAGCGAAACCCAAAATGAGCAGAAGGAAAGAAATAACAAAGATTAGCATGGAGATAAATGAATAGAGAGTAAAAATAAATAAAGCATAAATGGCTCAAGTGGTTGAGTTCCTGCTTCCCACACAGGAGGTCCTGGGTTCATTTCCTGGTGCCGCCCTAAAAAACAAAAAACAAACAACAAGCAAACAAATGAAAAACCCAACTCAAGAGAACCAATGTGACTCAGTGGTTGAGAGCCGACTTCCCACATACGAGGTCTTGGGTTCAATCCCCGGCCCTGGTACCTCAAAAAAAATAATAAAATAAAATAAAATAAAATTACATTAAAAAAAGAAAAATATAGAAGACACATGGGCCACCAGGCCCCATCCGTGTGTGAGCTGCCAGGCCCCACAGAGCCGTGCAGCAATATGATGACATAACAGGAGAGTGACACAAGGGAGAGCCAAGACGAGACATGCTGAAAAACTAGGAACTAAGGTGGCACAGATGATAGGATGCCTCTCTCCCACATTGGAGGTTCTGAGGATCAAATCCCAGTGAAGACAGGAGGAGAAGGATGAGAAGAGAGGGCAGGAAACAGACACAGAGAGTTGCCCAGCAAATGGACACAAAAAGAGAAAAAATGGGGCGGGGCGGGTAGTAAAAATGGATAAAAGTAAATAAATCAATCAATCCTTTTAAAAATGTGTCGGGAAGTAAGATACAGACTATAGTTAGTAGTAATACTTTGACAATGCTCTTTCATAATTTAACAAATATTTCATAACAATGCAAAGTATTTGTGGTGGGGTGATGTGTGGGAGCCCTGTATGATGTTATGCATGTTTGTTTTGTAAGTTTACAATGTTTACTGAACACTTATAGTTTATGTATGTTCATGTATGAATGATATACTTCAATAAATTGTTTTAAAAAAAAAAAAGAAACCATGCATGTGTCCCCAAACCTAGTTTTTCTCCCTAGGTCTGGTTTTTAGAATGCTGGTGATAAACTAAGACTGATTTATTATATGACCATCCTGTATGGGAAATGACTTTAAGTCTAGGTATTTTTGGTCAACCTTAAGAGATATAGCAGGGGGATGGATGTGGCTCAAATGGTTGGGTGTCCATCTTCCATATGGAGGGAACTGAGTTCGACGCCAGGGACCTCCTGGTAAAAAATTAAAAAAAGAAAAATATAGAAGTCACACAGGCCACCAGGCCCCGTGTGCGGGTGTGCCGTCAGGCCCCACAAGAGGGTTGAGCCCCCAGGCCCCACGTATGTGTGTGCCACCAGGTCCTGTGTGCGGGTGCATCGCCAGGCCCCGCAAGCAGGTGAGACCCCCAGATCCCGTGTGTGGGTGTGCTGCCAGGCCCCGTGAGCAGTTGTGCCATCAGGCCCTGCGAGCCACACAGCAAGATGATGACGTAACAGGAGAGCGACACAAGGGAAAGCCAAGATGAGACGTGCCGAAAAACCAGGAACTAAGGTGCCGCAGGCAATAGGACGCCTCTCTCCCACATTGGAGGTTACGAGGATCAAATCCCAGTGAAGACAGGAGGAGAAGGATGAGAAGAGAGGGCAGGAAACGGACACAGAGAGTTGCCCAGTGAATGGACACAGAAACAGCAAAAAATGGGGGTAAAAATGGATAAAAGTAAATAAATAAAAAAAATAAAACCTTTAAAAAAAGTATCAGGGAGTAAGATATGGACTATAGTTAGGTAATACTTTGACAATGCTCTTTCATAATTTGTTAACAAAAGTTTCACAACAATGCAAAGTATTTGTGGTGGGGTGATGTACGGGAGCCCTGTATGATGCTTGTTTTGTAAGTTCACAATATTTTCTGAACACTTATTGTTTATGTATGTTCATGTATGAATGATATACTTCAATAAATTGTTTTTAAGAAAAGGATTTTAAGAGGATAGTATGAACAACTGTATTGAAACAAATTAGATAATCTAGATGAAAAAGTTAAATTGCTAGAAACACATAAACTACATACACTGACTCTAGAAGAAATAGAAGATTTCAACAGATCAATTACAAGTAAAGAGATTAAATCAGTAATCAAAAACCTCCCAAAAACAAAAGACTAGGACTAGATGGCTTCAGAGGTGAATTCTACTAAACATTTCAAGAAGAATTAACACCAACCCTCCTCAAACTCTTCCAAAAAATTGAAGAAGAGGGAACACTCCCTGACATAATCTATGAGGTCAACATTATCCTAATTCCAAAGTCAGATAAAGATACCCCAACTAAAGAAAATTACAGACCAGTATCCCTTATGAATATAGATGCAAACATCTTCAACAAAATATTAGCAAACCAAATCCAACAGTATATTAAAAGAATTATACCCCATAATCAAGTGGGATTTATCCCTGGTATGCAAAGGTGGTTTAACATAAGAAAATCGGTTAAGGTAATATGCCACATTAACAGAATGAAGGTAAAAAAAAACATGCAATCATCTCAATTGACACACAAAAATGACACCTGACAACATCCAGCACCACTTTTTTTTTTAAAAAAAGATTTATTTATTTATTTATTTATCCCCCTGTATTAGTCAGCCAAAGGGGTGCTAATGTGAAATACCAAAAATGGGTTGGTCTTTATAAAGGGTATTTATTTGGGGTAGAAGTCCACAGTTACCAGGCCATAAAGCATAAGTTTCTTCCCTCATCAAAGTCCATTGTTACGTGTTGGAGCAAGACAGCTGCCGACATTTGCCCAGGGTTCAGGCTTCTTGGCTT
>JAQZBX010063921.1:0-16603 GCA_029593785.1 Cabassous unicinctus
GTGATAAAAGGCAAAATGTCAAAAAAAAATTTTTTTTAATTAAAAAAAATTTTTTTTTTATTTTTAATTTTCTGAATATCCCAATCTTTTAATTTTATTTTTAGTTTTTTTTAAGTTTTCATATATTTTATCTCTTACATTTAAACTTATCATTATTATATCATTTTCCTATTAATTGTATTTGGCTATTGTATTGGCTTCATGTTTAAAGAAGCTTTGGATCACAAAAGGGTTACAACTGGGCTGGGAGAGGATCATTGGTGGGGGGTTTCTGGAATGGGGGGTGCGTGGGAGGAAGTTCACCTGAACATACATACAAGGTATATAAAATTGTTCAAATGATCATGGGGCACGGTCACAGTGGTTAGAGAATCACTCAATAAATGAGAGAATACTGTATCCCCATCCTGGAGAGCTCTGCCACATTCTCCAAGGAAGCAGCAAGTATCACTCCATCAGTCCCCCAAGTGCAGGGGCAGTGTCTGGCAAAGGAGGATGATCCACTGATGGGCCCTTGTTATTGATGACTAGCCATATGAGTCTTTGCTCTTGAAATTGAAGCTTAGCCTATTGCTATGCGGTGCCTAAGCGTTGCCTCCTGAGAGCCTCCTTGTTGATCAAATGTGGTCTCTCTCTAAGGCAAACTCAGCATATGAATGCTTTACCTTCCTCCCAGTGTGGGTCATGACTCCTGGAGATGCGACTCCCTGGCACCAAGGAATTAATACCAAGTGCCAACTGGCAATATGACTGGAAAAAGACCTTAAATAAAAGGGGGAAAAGGTAAAGACAAATGAGTTCATATGGCTAAGAGACTTCAAAGTGAGTCAGGACGTCATCCCAGAGGTAACACTTATGCATATCTCAGTAGGACCTCATAGGCTTCCAAAGTGGATATCACCCCACACTGAGGGGCTCCTGAGGGCTCTGGAGACACCCAGGTCCTATGTCAGGGCGAATAGCTCCAGAATTTGGTGCCTTTTCAGTGGGCCCCACTTTGGAATCTGTGCTCCTGAGAGTGACAGAGTTGGACTCAAATATGTCTTCCCTGCAGATGGTTAATCTGTCCCTTCTATTCAAACCTGTACGTGGTGCTGGAGTTTGTCGGTATACATCCAGAGACTGGAGTCTTTGGGCTGTCCCTGTGCCAGCTGGGCCCAGAATATCAGTGGAGCTGCAACTCCTACTCTACAGCTCAATGGACTCACCCAGGACACTTGGTGGGGAGATGATGATGGACAACGGCCATCCCAGGGAATGGAGAAAGTCTGCAGCTGCTGGCAGGATAATCCCATCCATTTTACCCATGGGATATAAGCCCCCTTCAATTGGAGGTGGAGTGGACATCACCATCCCAAACTCCTCAGGACTGGGGGAAGAGATATGGACTAGAGTGGACTTACTGGTATTCTGTGATAGACATATTGTGATTTAAGCAATGGAAGAAATTACAACATTAATGTGGAGCCAGTGGCTACTGGACACTCTGGGGGCAGGAAGAGGGAAAAGCAGTTGTAATACAGAGGATTTTTCAGGACTTGGGAATTGTCCTGAGTGACATTACAACAACAGATATAGGCCATTTTATATCATCACATAACATGCAGAACTGTTGGGAAAGGGTGTGGTCTACAATGTGAACTATGGTCGATGCTTAATGGCAGAGCCCCAGGATGTGTATATCCATTGCAGGTGATGTGCCACACTAATGAAGGATGTTTATGTGGGAGGTTGTGGGAGGTGTGGGAGGTGGAGCATATGGGAATCCCTATACTTTTTGTGTAATATTTATGTAATCTAGTATCTTTAAAAAAAATTTTTAATAAATAAATAAATAAAAGTCTTGTACAGAAGGCAGTCCCTAAAAAAAAATAAAGTAAAATAAAAATAAAAAATAAGAGGCATGGCAAAGGACAGCGTTGTAATAGTTCTGATCTTGGAGTCTTAAGCTAAAGCCCTGGATTTAAGAGAGCTTGGTGGTAAGGAAGGAGAGAAGGCCCCAGGAAGAGACATGAGCCATTCGCCTGAGAGTCTACAGCTGACCTTGTGGAGGAAACAGAGGTGCTGAGCCCGGAGAGAAATGCAGCCCCGGAAAGAGAGGAACCCTAGAAGCCTGAACCCTGGCAAACATCGGCAGCTGTCTTGCTACAATACGTGGCAATGGACTTTGGTGAGGGAAGAAACTTATGCTTCATGGCCTGGTAACTGTGGACTTCTATCCCAAATAAATACCCTTTATAAAGACAAAAATAAATAAAATAAAATAAAATAATAAAATAAAATGGTGGTGTCACTGAGAGATTCATTTGCTTTAAAAATCTCCTTAAAGAACATGACAGAAAACAGACACTGTTATTTAAGAAACCAAGGAATTTTTTTTTAAGATCAAAGTTTAGTAATAAATGGAAGTGAATTCCAAAAAGTAAAACATTATGTTTTTAAACTAATCCATCCCTGTTAGTGTTAGATCCTGATTGGACTATGTCAGGGAGGTTTGAGCCATCCTGGGTCTTCGCCCTCTTGCCGGGTCTGATATAAATGGAGAGACAGAGAGGGACACATACAGGAAAAGGGAGCTTTGCCATTTTGACTTGGCTGTATGAGAGAGCGGGCTCTGAGTTTGCTTACAGCTGCAAAAGACAAACAATCCCCAATAGCCTTACCAGGGAGAGACCCCTGATTACTCTAGGAGAAAGTAGAGAATGATTGACAGACCCACCATCTTGCCTCGTCTTGGAGTATGACTTTTGGATCTGCCAGCAGACAATATTTGGTGAGGAAACAACTCTGCTGATGCCTTGATTTGGGTATTTAACCACCTCAGAACTGTAATATTTTCTGTTAAATAAAATTCCCATTATAAAAGCCAACCCATTTCTTGTACTTTGCATAAAGCAAACTAAGTTTGCATGTGGCAAACTAAGACATGAGGTATACACTCTTACTTCTAGTAGCTATTTGATGGTATATAATTTCCAATTTCAAGTCAATTCCACAATTTAGCAATAGTTTCTCTTTATAATCATATCCATTTGTTTTATAATTTTCCTTTAAATTTTAAAATATGAATGAAATACATGAAATAATTTCATGAAATTTTATACCTTTGTAAACTATTAAGTAGCAGCAATATCTGCAAATTCTAATGCATATAAGATGTAGGAGCATTGAAAAAAGAAAAATTATTGAGTACTTACTATGTGGCAAGCATTCATTGTCAATTTGTCTGTGTTTTTTCTTCAAAATTTGAAGCAAATTATTACTTTCCTTTTATACATTAAAAAATATCATTCTAAAATTTCAAATAATGAATTATGCCCATATAGGTAGTGAGTGATGAAATTTAGATTGAACTATTTATAAGGCATTTAATTCTGAAATGTTTTCACTTAATAAATCAACAACTATCATCTAAGTCTTGGAGAAAATAACACATATATTTCAGGAAGACAGAGAAAAAAATAAAACTAATCTTTGAAAAGGACTAATTAATAACAGTGATGATATAAATATAAATCAGAATAATTTCCTAAAAATAAGAGAAAAACCCTATAATGGTTTGTCAAAATAAAATCTACCATAAATAAAAATTCAAAGAAAAAGTAAATAATAATGTTAATAATAATAACAATGTTTATTTTTATAAATCCATAAAACTATATTTTGTTATTCTGAAATATATTGAATTATCATACTTTGGAATACACAAGAAAGAAAAAAAACTAATTTTTACTACAGTATCATAGAAAAATTTATATATCTAGTTATCAACACCTCAACATCCAACTCTGTTCTATTTTTAATATTTGCATGATCCAAAGACCACCAAACTAGGTAATCTTTTTATTTTTTTACACAATTAAAGGATAGCTTTTTGTTCCCAAATTGGGAATAAACTTTAGCTGAAAAAAGTAATGTCATCAGGTTAAATACATGTTAATTTTGGAACAATTTGATAGACTATCAATTCATTCATTTATTATTTATTTATTGAGCACCTACCTAAACAAGATGGTAAGTAATAAGCTTAGTACTGGACTTCAAATATTTGAAATACTTAAATGCTCTAGTTTTCTATTCATTCTTTTTTTATTTTCCAAAAGAGTGGCACAGATAAACACTGTAGTAGTTCACTAAAAGAGTGACCAATATAGACTAGGATTGTTAGATAAAACTGTCAGAAAAAGCATAGAATGATGTTAGGGAAATTGAAGATTATCTGGCAAAATGTGAGATACCTTTAATGTGTTCTGAGTAGGAAAATGAGATAATAAACATGAAAACTTAGTGGTATGGAATTCATAAACCAGCAGTGCTATTCAAGAAGAATTTGAGACAGCTATAATGAAAGCAAGACGGCAAGCCAGAAGACTTGGTGTAATTCAGGCTTCTTCTGATAGGGTTTCAGCTAGGTTAGTGAAAATGGGAAGAAATAAAATTGGAGTGTATAAATGTACAATTGTGTTTCTATTTTTTAAAATGGTCAAATACCAAATAACACTAGGGAAGTTTGTTTTTTACTTCTGAATGAAAATGTTAGAGCCAAGAAATGATCAACCTAATTAAATATATCTTACAATAATTATATTCTTAGGGTAGGTATTAGGAAAATGGAATACAACCTGTGAAAATCAGCAGATCTCCAGAGATGCAAATAAAATTAGGATTTACAAAGGTTATAATCACACACCAAACATGAAAAATGGTCAATGAGGCAGTTTGAAGCATTTGTGGATCCCAGAAAATCACGTTATTAGGGCTAATAGTTTCCTGTGCATGTAAACCTATTGTAGGTGGGACCTTTCATTAAATTAGTTAAGGTTTTGATTAGATTGCATGACCCAGGTTGGTTCTTAATCCTCTTACTGGACTCCTTTATAAATGGAGGAATAAAAAGCCACAGATACAGAAAAAAGCTGCAGAGATAGAGACGAACCAAGAAGCTGGGAGAGAAGTCCCCAGGAAACAGAAGCTGAAGTCAATGGAACACAGGGGCTGAGAGGAAGCCACTTTAGCCAGAAGTTGAAAGCAACAAGGCCCTGAAGGGAAGGGAGAGACAAGTGGACACCCCTATGTTCCTAATCACCTACAGCTTCAGCTCATGGAGAAATGATCTCATGATGATGCCTTGATTTGGACACTTTCAAAGCATCAGAAGTGTAAGGTTTAACCAAATAAATCCCCATTGGAAAAACCAAACCATTTCTGGTATACTGTTCTCAGCAGATTTTAACAAACTAAGATAGTCAACCTGTTTTAAAATATTTATATGACAAAGTCCATTGTATGGACCATCAAGTAGATGATAATGCAATTGCTTATTAGTGCATCAAGAGTAAATTAATCAATTTAGATAATATTCCCAAGCCACAAATAAATGCAGTTTAGGCAGGAAGTAAAAAGGGAAATACCAGGTAAACTCCATGTAATATAAAGACAGAAGAAAGCTCACACTTTAATCATCCCCTACTCCATGAATGAAACTAATCTCATCATAAAGTCTAGGATCAATATGTGGAGAAAACACATCCTTGTCAGATTTTGTCTCAGGAAAAAAAAATATTCAAAACTCATACAACTGGCAATACCAATTTCTATTTATTTCTAAATAGGTAATATTGATTTTGAAAAAATGATTTCATGTTGAAGTTATTCAAAAACTTTGGGTCTTGCGTTAATGTTTTTTAGGAGAGAAGTTGAGTGAACTAACATGTAAACAATATAGCAAATACTGAATAGAAAAGTATGTTTTCTCTCAACTTCCAATATAAACAATACTGGAAAGTTATCAAAGAAAATAGAAATGGCTGAATCTGACAGTGACTTCAAAATATGCTTGAATAAAATATCGCATTAAAATTCAAATATATTTTGCTTCTTTTCAGAATAAAAAAATAAAACAGGTCAATATTTTTCAAAGTGATATAAAATATAGAATTTGACATACAGTTGACCACATAGAATTTCTCATGAAGTGCCTTGAATCTCACTTGACATAGTGGGAACAGGAATATCATACATATTATTTATCCATTTTTGCATTAGCTGTTCATTATTTTATACACGTGTCATTATTATATCATTATAAAGGGGGAAAAAAGCAACTCTAAGTAGTATCCCTGTCTACTCAGTTCTGGGGATGGAAAGATGACCATGCCACAGATCTTGCCTCTCCAAGAGCTCAAACCATGTTTTTCTGTTCATTCTTCCTCACATAGCGGTACTTAGGAAACCTCATCAGCTGTACTTTAGCTGTCTATAAGAAAGAAATGAAAAATGTATGTTTAAAAGACAGCCAACATTTCCACTTTCTAGATTATGCAAAGACATAGAGCTAATTTGTTAGAATCACTACTGCATTTCTACATAACACTGAAGGACCTCACCTTCATGCTCCATTTGGTATTTGCTCAGCTTCCTTAAGAATGGCATATGTTCAGCATGATGCCCCATGAAGAGGAAGACTTGACCATTCATAAGTGTGCATACACCTCCCTAAGTGCCCATTTTTAACAACTTTTCATGCCATAATAAGGGGACAGTCTGGCTTACTGAATTTTTGCCTGCTTCATATTTTATATTTTATAGTTTTGAATCTGGATATGTTTTTCATCTATTTTCCTTGTGGTTGTCATGGGAATAAAATTTAGCATCCTAAATATATAACAATCATATTTGGTTTGATACCAACTTGACTTCAATAGCATATACATATACTTTTCCCCCTCTGTGCCCCCACCTTTATTTTTTGCATTTGTTACCTCATATCTTGGTACTTTAAATATCCAAAACCACCTATTTTTAATTACTTTTTATCCATTTTCATTTTTAGCACATGTAGGAAGTAAGAAGCAGAATTACATACAAATAATACTGTGGCAGTTTGAGATTATTTGATGAATCCCAAAAAGAGAAAGATTATGTTTGCAAACTAATCTATTCTTCTGGGTGTACTACCCTTTGATTATATTGGATTCAGTTGAGGGGCCCTTGATTAAATTACCTGTTAAGATTAGGGCTTTGATTCAACATCAGTAAGGCGTGACTCATGTTGAGTCCCTGCCCCCTTTGTGGGCTGATATAATCTGACACTCAAGAAGGCACAGAGGAGAAAACTTTGTCATTTTGATCCTGCCATGTGACAGAAAGGAGAAGGCTCAAACAGCTAAAGCCTTAGGAGGAGATGGACCATATGCCTGATAGCTTACAGCTGACCTTGGGAAGAGAGTTGAGACAGATACAGGAAGCCCTGAGAGACAATCCCTATTACAAGTCTTCAGCTGAGATCAGGAAGAAGCTGGGCCCACAGAGACTCAAGAGGAAGAGGAAGCCCAGAGGGGAAGGCTGGAACCTGGCAGAGATAGCCTGCTATCTTGCTTCAGCACATGGCACCTGACTTTGGTGAGAAAGAACCTCTGATGATACCTTAAGCTGGACTTTCCATGGCCTTGGGACTGTAAGCTTCTACCTCAAAGAAATACCCTTTATAAAAGCCAATGGATTTCTGGTACATTGCACCGCCATCCCTTTGGCAGACTAATACAAATACTCTACAATAATACTGGCATTTATAATACCCAAATGATTACTTTTACTGCTGGTGTTATTACTTTATGCTGCTATGAACCACTGTCTAGCATCCTTTCCTTTAAGTCTGAAGATCACCCTTCAGCACTGCTTATAGGGAAGGTCTAGTGGTGATGAACTCCTTCAGCTTTTATTTATCTGAGAATGCCTTAATCTCTTCTTCATTTTTAAAGAAATTATCTTTGGATAGAAAATTCTCAGTTAGCAGTTGTTTTCTTTCAGCACTTTAAGTATTTCAACCCATTGCCTTTTTGCTTCCATGGTTTCTGATAAGAAATTGGCACTCAATCTAATTGGGACTCCCTTGTACATAATGTGTTTCTTTTTTCTTGAAGCCTTCAGAACTCTCTCCTTGTCCTTTGCTTATGACAGTGTGATCAGCATATGATGGAGTGTATCTTTCTTCATGTTTATACTTTTTGGTCCTCTCTGGGCTTCTTGGATGTGTATATTTACATCTTTTGCTAAGTTCAGGAAGTTCTCTGTCATTATTTCTTTGAATATCCCTTCTGCTCCTTTTTTTCTTTCTTTCTTTCTTCTCCTTTTGGGAATCCCATAATGTGTATATTGGTACACTTGATGATATCCCAGAGGTGTTTTAGGCTATATTTTCTTTTCTAATTCTTATTTCTCTCTGCTCCTGAGCCTAAATCATTTCAATTGCTTTGTCTTTGAGTTCATTGATTCTTTCTTCTGTTAGCTCCAATCTGCTGGTGTAACCTTCATGGAAATTTTTCATTTAGTTATTGTGGTCTTCAACCCCAGTTGTTCCATTTGGTTCTTTTAATTTTTTACTTCTTTACTAAGATTTTCATATTGCTTATTCATTGTTTTCCTGACATTCTTTAGTTCTTTCTCTATATTTTCCTTCATATCCTTAAGACTTTTTAATATCTTTTTTTTTCAAGTCTTTGTTTGGCATATCTACATTCTGGTCTTTTTCATTGGTGTTTTCTGGATTTTTATCCTCTTCCTTTGGATGAGCCAAGATTTCCTGTTTCTTAGTTTGTCTTGTACTCTTTTGTTGCACATTGTACATTTTAATATTTTAAAATGTTAACTCTGGGACTTATTCTATAAGCTTTATATTTCTTGAGTTTGTACCCAGCTAGTGATAAGACAAAGATTTTCTTGAGCTTCAGCCCTCTTTTCAGGAATGTCTTTCCAAGGAGAGTGAAGTGTGTAGGTTCCTCCCTATCTTTTCTGGGCCTGTGTCTTGCCCTAGGCTTAGGCTTTTCAGTCGTTTGGGTATTCTGCCAATTAAGGAGTTTGAAAGACCACTCTTTTTCCCAGGAGACAGACCTCCCTCTCCTGTGTGTTTAAAGTAGACATGTATTCGCCCCAGACTGTCTGCCTCTATAGTGTCTTACTGTCCTTTCATTGTCTGAAGCTACTATATCCTGGAAGGAACATTCTGGGAGAGGGGCATGCCAGAGAGGAGTTTCCAAAGTCAGTCTTCCCCACTGAAACAGGAATAGGGACCTTCAAAATAGGCACGGTCAGCTCCAAAACGCCTTGGGAACCCGATCAGGAAGGGTACCAGGAACCTCTTCCATGGCTCTCCAAATTGAGCTTTCTTGTCCTACCCAGAAAATTCAGCCCTTCCACTAACTGTCCCCTGCAGCTCTGTAGAAGCACAGCATCTTTAATCTTCTCTGCCATACATTTTCTCGGGGTTAGTTTGTAGCAATGACCACCCTCATAGCTGATTCCCCAGTAATCTGAATTTCTTAACCAAAAGCCATGATCAGCCATGAGCCCTGCCCACTCCTAGTCTTCGCGAAGAGGAATTTTATGTCCCTTTCTATCACTAGCAATCTAGTCAGGGGCTGGATCCTATGGCAGCCTGTCATGAGAGTGGGGGATAGCCACTGATAACTTGCTACCTGAAGAGAGCAATTTACTGGTGTTTACCGTAATTTACCAGCCTCTTCCTCCAGCTCTTCCCTGTTATCTGTACAGGGTTCTACTAGCCTATAGAGTTTCAAAATAGCTGTTTCATACAGCTCTTACTTGTTTAATAGTTGTTTTGGTAACAGAAATGAATTCTAAAGCTTCCTATTCTATCATCTTCCCACAATCTTAGATCCTCTAAGATCTCTTTTTTAAGATAAAATTTTGTTCAACCAAAGTGCTTAAATGTCAATATAACTAAATCTTTGGTTAGGAGTTTGTTACTTATTAATGATCAATGAAAAAGAAATAATAGCAAGACTGTTTTAAATGTTGTATCTGTTCATTAACAGAATGGTCACCTCATATACACATTGTGATCAACTCACAGTGAAGTTGCTCTAAACCCATCACTTTTTTCCAACTTAAGGAAGCAGGGTGGAATGCAAGTGAAAAATTCTTATGGTAAGTTTTACCTTGAATTAATTTTAATGTTTTGAAAAATTAGTTTACAGATCCAAATCCACATATTTAATAATAAGTAGTAACAAATTACTTGCTTTAAATCACAAAAATATTTTCTATAATATGGTTGAAGAATACCAATAATAATTCTGAGGCTGGAGGGGAACAAAGAATATATATTAGGTCCTAATATTATATTTCCCTGCTGGGACTTCTTGTCCCATATCTATTTCACTGCAGAGAAGCCAGAGATTATCAAAAATTTTCAATTAAAAAACAGGATTATCATACAGTAGAGGATATAAATGAATACTTGTTTCTCCACTGAGACAGACAAACATCCCACTTGCTTCCAGGGCATGTGTTCTGTTAACTGCATTAAATAATCCACTTCCTTGGGGAACGAAAGCTGAAAAGCACAAAGATATACTGTTACTCACTTCATGTGAAAAAGTTTTCTTAATGGAAAACAGCCCATACAGCCCTCTCCAACTGTAGCTTCCACTTTAACCTACCAACTTATTTATGAAAAGTAAGTTTTTGAGGTTTGTTACTTTTTGTTAGCAAATCAACATTTACAGAAGATAAATGCTTCTATAAACGTATATTTATTCTCACTTTCTTAGACCTATAAAATACAAACTTTTAAAAATGATACATTTATTAGTTATTTTTGTGTTTCTATGGTTCTGTGTTAACACTGTAATTTTCTGATTACCTCTGCAATGTGTTATAAAATATCCAAAAGAATGCTAAAAATGTAAAGATAATAATTTAATGATTATTATATCTGTCAATGATATACTTCATTCTTATCTCTTAAAATTTTTATTCCTATTTACTGAATCATGAATTGTGCCATATTTTTCTTCTTCAAACATAAAAATATGAGAAATAAAATGCTTGTCTTAAAATATTTTCACATTCAAAGCCCAATTTGTTCATGTAACTATTCATATCAGTCATCAAAGTCCTTTTTCTGTGCATAACAACATCCTCTCTGCCATCACAAGCATTGGTTATACAGCATGAAAAACGTCCATTATTACATCCAGGATTTCCTCCCAAGCCTCTGACAGCCATCCTACAAGTTTAAATGGTGCTTTCTTTTTTGGAATGTGATAAACAGTCTTTTATATGTATCTCAGTTATAAAGCATAATGCGACTTAATCAATTTTGAGAGTTCTTCCCCTTTAGGCACCACAAAGCATTTGGTGGTTGTTCAGCAAGAAAATTTTAGAATCACTTTCATTCTTCCAACAGTTTATATTTGCTTCACTGATGTCAAAATTTTCCCCCTATACTCTGTTTCTATGACAATTTCCAAATAATTTTCCATCTCAAGGGTGAATCATATAATTCTCTTCTTGTAGATATTTTAAAAGTGAATTGAATAAAGCATGTTTTTTACTGATTATGAAAATTACGCAACTGAGATGATAATATGAAATTATATGACAAAGTTCATGCATGAAAATATAAAGACAATTCTCACATGACTTCCATTTAACTGCCTGAGGCTATAAGATGCTATCAATGATTAGACACATTTCAACTTCATAGGTGTAAAATGATATGCATCTTAGAAATGATGTAATATTGCATGTTTTTCAATCTAATATAGGGGAAAATAAAAATGAGGTAACTTCATGATTTTAACAAAATTCAGAAAGTGAAGAACAGAAAGTAAAACCATAAAAATTAGAAAAAAGAAACAAAACTCAAAGCTTTTAGCAATTTCAATAAGTGGGGATAAGGTAAATTCAGCTATTAAAAGGAAAGATTGAAAATATGTTTTAAGAGCTCAATCTAAGCCAAAAAGATAGAAGGTGAAAAATTAAGATAAAGGAAAGTAATTACCACACAAATGCTAATGGAAATAAAACTGCTGCAACAATGCTGAATTGGTCAAAATAGAATTCAAATGGAAAATTTTACAAGTTACAGATAAACATATTCTTTCTTCAGAAAAGTAATATTTTACCAAATATTATTAATAAGAACTATAATAGCCAACTTGGAAAACCCAAGAGAACCCACAAGGATACTATTGAAACTAACAACGGATTTCAACATGATGAACAAAGGGACAAAATATAAGATGAACATAAAAACATGTATATCTTTTCTACACACCAACAATATCCAATCAGAAAATATAAATAGGAAAGTTACATTCCATTTATATAACAACTAAAATAATTAAGCACCTATGAATAAGTCTAAACTTATTGAAATTGTGTAAAACCTTTATGTAATATCAAAAAAGATGTTGCATACAACAGAATAAGTGAATGAGCTAGAATTTTGATTAAGGAACACCTAAACAATTTTGTGTAAATATTGGAAATGTTCATTATGTCATGAAATATTTGGTCAAATTATGATGTGGTATCACCTTGAACCAGGACAATATTTTAAATCAATCAATCTCCATATTATATAAGAAGAATAATACCACCTTTTTAAGGCAATCTAGGTTGATCTGTTGTTCTGATCCACTACATAGTCTGGCTTCTTCCTTTTCCCATCCATTTCCCTAAATTTTCTCTTAGGAGCTTTACCCTCTATCCCCATCTCCCACTAAACTTTTACACTAGACCTAATATTTAGAATTAATGTTCTAGGCTTATCCAGGCCCACTTTCCTTTACAAGTTATGGAGAATATATATTACATTTAGAAAAATAAAATTTACTTTGCAAAGATAACAGAAGTCTTTGTTCCTCTATCTTGATAAATGTACCCATCATTTAACCACAATCCCACAAATATGGCCTTCATTTGAAGCTCCACATTTTGAGTTCCCCTCTACATTCAATCAATTATTAATTCCTATCTGTTCTAACACCAAAATATCTCTCAAATCCATCCATTTATCTGTATCCTTATGTACCCACTGTGGGGACTCAGGGCCCCCCTTAAGTGTTCAGCACATAGCTGCGTACATGACCTAGACATAAGTTAAAGGTTAGCAGCCCTCCTCAGAGGGAAGAGAATGCATAGATGGTATCATAAACTATAATCTTCCCAAAGCAGTAAACATCCCTGGTAAACATTCTTTCTAGGACAGTGTAGTGAAAACATCACCAGGCCCCACCCTAGCAGAAACTATGTTCTCATACCCTAAGGAATATTTTTGCTCTGAAACCCCTTATATATTACCCCTCATTTTCGCATCTCTTTACAGAGCGCTATCTTCATTCTCTGAAACATCACCTACAGAGAGTCTTTCCTGTCCCTGAGTCCAAATAAAGCTTATGCCTGACTAAATGCAAGGTGTGTTCTTTGGTCTTGTGGCTGCACCAAATAATGACCTCCAGGATTTGGGTTGTAACATCCCACACTACTTCAAACTTCAAACATCACTTCACATAGTGAATACTTTAGCAACTTCCGATCTGTTTTCTCTGCCTTCCCTCTGTCCTCTTCTAATACATTATCAATTCAGCAGCCAGAGTAGTCTTATGAAAGTGCAATCTGGCTGCCATTCCACTACTTACAACTCTTCCATGTTTTCCAGTTGCCTTTATGATACCTTTTCAATAAGATTTTCAAAATATAAGCTGACTCATGCTTATTTCTCCAGTCTCTTTTTTGCTTCTCTAACACTTCAATCTGTAGCTAGGCTAGTCATCTCTCAATGCCACAAAGATATCATGTTATCTTCCACTTCTATCCTTCCCTTACTTTTAGTACTTTGGAAAAAGACCCTGAGATGAAGAGCTGTATGCCAAAGGTTTTTTGGGAAGTTTTTAAAGAAGGATACTCTTCTAAGGAGGTAAGGCCAGCAATATGGAGTGGACAGAGAAGTGACCAGCAAAACAGTTGCAAATGAGGCCTTACTTAGCCAAGCATATGGAAATTTCTGTACCTGGGATGGCTCTTTAGTTTGTCTCAAACTGGGACAAAAAGAATAGACCTTTGTAATCCACATAAGCCAGTCATTGGCTATTAGTTGCTCCTTGGGAGGCAGCATAACCTTAGGTTAACAATTCTCTGTGGGGAATGGAAATTCCTGGTAAAGGATATAGAGTAGATACTTCAGCAACAGATATTCCCAACAGCTGGGAGAAGGACATATCATCCTTGAAAAGGGTATCAAAGGAGATTGTGATAATAACTATCGTTACACTTTCGCACATCCTGATTCCTTTGAGTAGAACACTCCCTCGCACTCCACACAATTTCTACTTCAGGCTGTCTTCTATTCAGCCTACAGGTCTCAGATCCATGTCATTTCTTGTGCAATGTCTTCCCTGGCCCCTGACTTTTGGTGGGGCTCCCTCCTAGATGCTTCAATAGTATATAAAACTAGAGAAGAGAGCAGAGTCATTTCACTGTATTAATTCCAATATATAATGTATTCAAGAGGGAACAAAAATTTGTTAAGTCCTGAATCAGTCTTTGTTCTCTTTGTTCATGGCTCCATTATGCATATTAACAGCTTCATCAGGTTAATGTTACGTTAATCATATGTAATGATATAGGAATGTACTTGGAGGTCTGAGGCCCATGGTGAAATTAAGATATAAATTGATAAGAAATTCAAGGACATCCTTATTTACACATGGATACTACTGTAGATGACAGAGGCAGGATTAAATATAACTTAAATAAAAGCAGGAAAAGAGCCTAAATGGTATTCTCTACTTAGGATAATACACAGTATATGGTCATTTTCTGTGACTTATGACTTGAGAGATGTTTATATGTCTATAGCCAAAAATAGAACAAGTACCAGGAACTGCACACAATAATCTAATTAATTTCCTGAACATTTAACCCCATGTTTAACTGCTAACTCATGCTAGTACATGCCAGAACATCTAGGCCTTCCCTATTTGTTGCATTGAATTTAAGGTACTAAAAATGTCATTTTAAATGATAATCAGTGACTTCCTTCAAAATATTATTTTGTTTCAATTAGCATATAATCTCTAAATCAAACATTTGGTCTGTATATTTCCAAAAACAGTGCACATATTAAATTCTGAGGACATAATCAGAACAAGCATTTTTCAACCTACAATAAGATAGCAAACAATACACATGCTAATAGATTCCTAGGTATAAGCAGAAGTCATGGTTGAGTGCTATGTTGATGCTGTCTCCAAGCATAACATCAGCAAGCCCTATACATAAGTCTGCATTTACTTGTCCACTTGACACACTCCTAAGAAACATACTCCAGAAAGATGAATGAGTATTTTAAATTGTTCCTTGATTCTTCACTTGTGTACACCTTGACCCAATTCTAAAAAGTTACCTAACAGAGAATTGATAAGAATGCATTAATAACCTAGAATTAAATGCACAATAATAGCCCATATGAAAATGATTTCATTTATCTTACCTTGCTCAAAGTAACCTGATTATAAAATATTCACTTTTCCACTGTCCTTGAATAATATCATTAGTATTCATAACTACTTAGTCTGTTGTTCAAAGGAACAGAGCATGGGTAATTTGGTAAGTCTGTAAGGTGTTATATTAATGGGACAATTTTTAAAAGCAAAGTTAGACATGACAGTATTCAAGAAATATAAAAGCACTTCAAAGTGCTTTTATTTAATGATTAACATAATATTCTCTGAGAGTTTATGTTCAGTAAGTATTCATCTAGTATTGCATAATTAATTTCATAATTCATATAGTTAATATCTAATATTACTTATGGCAAATCTAGAAGTTTTATAAATGTATATGTGTGTGCCTTGTGTTTGTATATTCTATATTTTCCTGTAGATTTCTTACAATTTATATTATATATATATATGGCCAAGTATTGAAAAATTATGTAACATTGAAATTATGCAGGAAGACAAAGCCTAATGATAAACATTAAAAGCAATAAAATATCTATTTCTAGCATTCAGTTTGCCAGATTTCTTGCTAAGCTAGCATTTCTTGGCTCACCTATAAAGTGATGAATGAATTCATGAAATCCTAAAGGTAACTGATTGCTTCCATTTCCTTTACATAATACAAAATATTGAAATAACTTCTGAAACAAAGGAATATTGTGTTGTTTTATGAGAATTTTGATATATATTAATTCTTAAAAATGTATGAATGCATCTGTGATAGCTATGACAACTTGTCTAACAAGGTTGTACATCCCAGCTTATAATCATCTGGATTTATAGAGACTTTACCACATTGTTAATTGACTCTTGATTTCAGTGATATTTAGGCAATATTGATATAAATGTCCCTTTGCAAATCAAGTGAAACATTCAGATAAGTAGAAAAAAGTGTCTTGTTAAAAACTCTGTATACTTTGGGTGTATTAGTTGCTTTTCCTTAAAGATTTATTAAGTTAATTTTATTGAGTGCTATTGTCCCAGGACATGCACTTAGCATTTAGACTAATCTCATTAGTTGCCTAAGCAGCCCTATGAGAAGTACCCAAAATTTCTACTCCTTTATAGGAAACTAAGATTCTTAATTTCCCAGCTGCTAAAACAAATACCACATAATGGGTTAGCTTAAACAATAGAAGTATATTGACTCAAGGTTTTGAGTCTTGAAGTCCAAAATTAAGGGTCATCAAGGCAATATTTTCTCCCCAAGACTGTGGTGTCCAGGGCTGGCTGCCTGCACTCCTTGTGTTCTTGGCTTTCTGTTACATGGTGTGACAAAAAAAAAAAAAAAA
>JAQZBX010063922.1:0-16608 GCA_029593785.1 Cabassous unicinctus
CTCTTAGAAATCAGTTCTGAGGAATTCCTTGACTAAAGCCGTGTGTGTCTGATGAAGTATTAGGATCTTGATAAAGAAAACATTAAACAGAAACTAAGTGTTTAATGTAAGAACCTGGCAGCTGTGTGTTAATTTTAGTTAGTATCTACCTGTCAGGAGATGGAGGTTTTCCCTTTGTGTAAGGAAAAGTGGAAAATTCCTTATTTTGATTGGAAAAAGACTGTCATGAAGGTTCTTTTTCCTGCCGCAGTATATACATACATTTCCCCAACTGTTATCTGTTCCATTTGAAAATCTCAGAGAAAATGCACAAGATGTCTTAAAGAGTACAGGAAGCCTAATTAGGGTCTGTTAATATCTGCTCTATACTTACCCTTTTTTTTTTTTATGTTTATCTGGAAATTTATTACTCTTCTCTATTAAAATCATTCTTCCTTATATGTTTATTTGGTATTGATTTTTATTGTTGTAACATACACACAACATAAAATTTCCCATTTTAGCCACTTTCAAGTACACAATTCAGTGGTGTTAATCACATTCACAATGCTGTGCTACCATCACCACTGTCCATACCAAAATTTTTTAGCACCACAAGCAGAAACTCTGGACCCATTCAGCATTCATTCCCCTCCCTCCTTCCCTCCCTCTCCCCAGGGTATACTTACTTTTATCAGTTTAATGGGAAAATTCACATATGGCTAAGTAAGAGTGAAAAAATATAGGCATCTGTAAGGATGAAATCAAAATAGTGTAAACACAACCTTGAAGGTCAACGGTCAGGAGTCAGTGACCGGCAGAGAGTAGCTGCTCCAATAAACGATTGTTGAATGGAGAGACGGAAGCTTGGTGATAAAATCAATGATGCTTGAGGAAGTTAGGAAAAGATAACTGGAAGAGTTACGTATTAGTTATCTAATTGTAACTAGAAAAGTGCAAGGTTCTCAGAGAACCGTCTGTGCATTTTCACATACAGAAGAGTTTCCCAAATGGTTTCATGTCATGGCACATGCACTGGGGTAGATGAAAAGGAATCCACGCAGACAAAGGTGACCAACCTAGGAGCCAAAGCTACGCTAGACAGCACCCATCCTTCAGAGAGCTAAGCTGATCCGTATCCCCGCAGACCTCTGCCATCCATCTCGGGCACATTGTCTGGGAAGCTCTCCAACATGGCGGACCTTCCTTTAGCTGCATTTAACATTTGGCGTGGATTAAGTTCTTTTTTTAAAAAAACAAATTACCATACTTCAGTGCCTGAAACGCATCGCTGCTTCATGACAGTTTTTCCTAATTGCAGGCAAAGTACCTCAGAGGAAATAAATTATCCCCAAACTAATCTAAAACAGTATTTTCCCCCAAAGTTATTTTGATCCATTTTTTCCCCTAACCACTCAATTTGCTGCACATTAAATTTTTACCTAGAAGATTCTTAGGATGTTCCTACTTGTAACCTGCCAACCCCTCCTTTCTATTAATATTTTAAGTCTTTTCGGTTAAGGCTTGGGCCATTGTCTGTTCATGCCCAATAAGCATCAACTCTATGACAAAGATATTCACCAAGACCCAGTTTCTGATTCTTCTTGCCACACAGCTAGTCCACATTTCCCAGATTCTCTTGCATATAATGTGGCTCCAAGACTGAGTTCTTGCCAATGCAAAGTGAGTGAAAAATCACATGAGCCTAGCCAAGCCAAAGACTTAAAGTAATAAGTGTACCTCCTCTATGCTTTTTTCCCTTTGTGTGGGCAAGATGGAATGATCCAGAATCACCACGTGGAGGAAAGCTGCCCACCAACTAGAAACAACTTCCTTGTTTCTGTATGGGAGTGAAAAACACACTTCTTCTGTCTTTGAGTCATTGAACAATTTGGGGTCTATTTGTCACAGTGGCTAGCATTACATTTATTCCCCTCAACCATGGCCTGTGGAGCTCTACTCTCTGAGTCACTTTAATTCATTTCTCCCTGGGTGCCTACAAGCATTTTAGCCTTTCCAAGGTATTTCTTAACAGATGTCCTGGGCCCCAAGCACCCACTGCTCAGACCACCACCCATGATGGGTAACTGCCCAACTACCCCTCAGTTACCTGGCCCAGAGCAGAACCCCAAGTCTCCTTCCTGGCTCCACAGACTGACAGTTTTATCCTAGGCCCATTCAAATGAGTGGAATCTCCCATCTGCTTTATTGGCTGAGACCATAAAATGGCCTGACCTCAAATGAATTTTATGTATTTCTACAAACATAACATTTCTTGCCATTGTTTAATTTGAGATGTCTTGGGGATTTATTAATAGTTTCATAAAGATATTTTTTGTTTTATCTGACTGAAGTATTTGCCTCGGATAAAAAATATCCTTTTTTCCATGCATTTTTTATTCTCTATTTGATCTTGGCACATGAGGCATTAACCCCACTCTTCACTCAAAACCCAGGTAGAATATTCGGTCCTAGGAAGGCAAAACAAACCAGTCAGACCCCAGAAGAAAGAAAACAAACACATAAGGATGATTGTTTTATCATAGGACCATGGTAAAAACAAAAAATCATGTAGAACTAAGCCAAAAGGAGATATCAGACTTGTCTAAACCCTTACTACCCAAAGTGGACCTGGGAGCTCGTTAAAGATGCAGAATGTCAGGCCATGCCCCAGACCTCCTGAATCAGAATCTGCATTTTAATAAGATCCCCATGTGATTTGTGTGCACATTAAAGTTTGAGAAGCACTGGTCCAAGCATCATAAAGAGCTGGCTGTAGGACTCTGTACTTCAAATCATTTTCTGCCAGGCGTCTTTAGCCTGAATGAGGAAAAAAGAAAAAATCAAGGCCAATTCTCCACATAACTTGACTGATTTCACTGAAGTCTAACTCACTTCTGAATGTACAAAACCTAACAATCTCCCTGCAAGTAACTTAGATCCTGCATCTGCTCCTTAAGACAATTCCAGTTAAAAATGCAAAAGACCAATTAAATGTGAGGGGAATCACTGATTTCCCATCTTTCTGCTTTTCATATGAATTTGCTGGAGTTGTGGATAGGGGGGTATTAGTCTTGGAAAGAAGAGGAAAGGAAGGAAAGAAACATCTGTAAACATTTTGGTATATGTTGTTCTGTATTTTTTCATATGTATTTTTAATGGATAGGTATACATAGTGTTTAAATTATTTTTTAATTAACAATATAAAACTAAATATTCCCCATATAAATAAACATAACATTTTTTAATGGCTGGGGTATTCCAGCCTATGGGTATTCTGTTATTTCTTAATCAATACTCTGATGTTGAAATTTAACTAGTCTCTAATTTTTCATTTTTATTTAAAAAATACTTCATGGAACAGCCTTGAAGATACATTTTAGTTTCCAATGCTGATTCCTCCTTTGTGATAAATGCATGGAAAAAAGAACATTTTAGTCCACATTGCTGATTCCATTTAAGTCCACATTGTGATAAGTCCTTAGAATTCTTTATAATTAAATCTTAAACCCATCTGAAATTTACCTTGTTTTGATATAAAAAATTGTAAGCAAATTATTTTTAATTAGTTGTTCCATTACCATTATTAGAGAACCCATGATGTGAAATAACACAAGCACATACTAAGTTCTTATCCTCTTCCAACTAGCCTCACGGCATTTCCATTCTGTTTTACTTACTGTAAACCTGTAACCAGTTTTAATTTCTGATAGTAAAAGTTCATTCCTTCTTTTTTTGGGAGAGGTGCTGGGGATTGAACCTGGGACCTCATACATGCGAAGCAGGCGTTCAACAACTGACTTACACCTAACCCTCCATTCCTTCTTTTTTAAAAGCTATTTTGGGCTCTTTTGTCAAACTTAAAAAATATTATTGGGATTTTTGCTTGGAATTACATTAACTATACTAATTAATTTAAGGTAGATTTTCAATGCTACACCTTCCCATCAATAGTTCCAAAAAGTCTCAGGAAACAGGGCCATAGCAGTCAAGGTCTAAGCAGAAAAACAAAAAACACTTTGAGTATCTTAATGGAGGGAATTTACTGCTGAGAACTGGTTGCAAGGTGGTGGTGATGAGTTATCTGGAAGATTAGCAATAGAAAGAATCCAGTGCCAATCTATTTAGAGAGGGAAAAGAGAAGATGATGATATGGGGGTCCAAAGGGCTGGGACATCTGATGATTCTGGACCAAGGCAGACCTGTCCAGTGACAGCTAGAGCTAAGGAGGAGATGCCATCTGGGGGGTCAGTCCCTCTGTCCCGAGGAATGGATGCAAGGGCAAACAAGCCCAGTCTTGGCATCGGCCCTTGGCAACAAAAGCCTATTTTATGTTTTTGGCTTTCAATACTTAGGGGAGGGATTTGCTAGAGGCTAAATAAATGTTCAGCTGATTTGCTTGGTGCAGTTAAGTCACTTTTGCTCTTTTCCATTAGTTCCAGATTGCATTGCACCAAACCAGAATAGATTCAGTTTGAAGCTAATGAACCTTAAGCTTCAGAATCCATCACTTACATAGGTTCTTTCCAAGGTCTTAGCAGGGGGCTTAGTGGTGTGTATGCATGGTTACATGTTTTGTAAACATTCAGAATAAATCAGTTATGACTACTGTCTCTTCCCACTCGGATTTCTCCTCTATCACACTGGCCCCTGCGATGGGTGACACTGAAGTGGCATTTTTAGAGGCAGGCCAAAAGAAGTTTAGTTGGGGATACATTTAGTTTGTAGTTAGTGAGATATATTCATGTCATTCACAGTCACTTCCATGTATAGTTAAATATTGCTAGTTAACCTGGTGTAGGAATGGCTTTAAGGAATACTCCTACTGCCTAATATGCTGACTCACCCCAACATCTTGATATGAAGAAGCAAGGTCAGAGATCAGATCGCAATATATATGTCAAGTCCTATGACACTCCACATCAGAAATATGTGAGTAGTGAGGAGAAATAAAGTTTGAAATATTTGTGTGAAAATTTGCCAACCTTCATACAAGCAAAATTGTCAGAGGAGGATTCGGTTATCCTCAACACCCAGTCAAAACTAACGTCCTCTCTTGTCAGAAATATGTTAAATAATGTGCCAGATATATCCTTAACTTCTTTGGTGGGAATGGTATGAAACACCATTTATCAGACTTCTTGTGTTTGTGGGGAACACATTTTCAACAACAAGAGGGAAGGGATGTCATCTTAAATAAACTTGAAAATCAAGGGAAGGCAAGACAGTGTGTGGTGATTAGCAATCAAAGATGGTGCAAAATGAAGGGATGAGGTTTTGTTTTTAACAAGCTGAGGGCAACTTAGCATATCTTTAGGTTGAAGTTAAATGGCCATTCGAGGTGGTTGAAGGTATAGGTGAGATAGGAGGAACTCTGTGGCATCCATTGTGCAAACTGGGGCAAGTCATTTACACTTTTCTGAGCTTCTATTGTCTTATCTGTAAAATGGGAGCCAGGATAGCTGCCTTTTCTCCCTCACAGCATTATTGTGAGGATCAAATGGTCTATTTTAAGAGCAGCTGCATTGTAAAAGCTAAGGCACCCTGCAATTGCTAATTTGGGGCCTTACTTGGTAGGTGGCTCTGAGATGTCTCCTGAGACCTCCTTAACAGTCCACAGTCTGAGAGCATGACAATAAAATCAATGCACAATGGATCAAAACAGATCATTTGAAGAGTCAGAATTCTGCATACTCTCCCATACAGTAGCTCTCATGACCTGATAAATAAAGAATGGATTCATCAGAAGGGGCTTGATCAGCTGTGGCCATGTAGAAAATGAGCATCACAGAGGCAAACATTGGCAGTGCCCAGCCCAATCTTATTTGCTTGAGAGGGTGCCCTGACCCAGAGACTCAACGTATCTAGACTTTTGGGGCAAGAGCTTACCTATCCCAGGGATGGAAGCTTAAGGGTCATCTTATCCTGCTTTCATTAAATTCCCAGGTATCTGCCCACATTCTTAGTTTCTACATACCAAATAAATCATTGGCTGCAATATGGCTCTCCCCTGAAATTGAGCATACAAAGAGAACATATGCTAACCATGCCAATGTGAGCTGTTCTAGTCCTTGCTACAATGATCACCTACTATGATCACTACTCAGTGTTCTGTGTATCAGGAATACAGTAACATGGCTGCCACACTGCACAACTCCAGGGGGCGCCATTTATAACATAATCTATGTAAAAATGGTAGCACCTGGAACACAATTACAATGGCAGAAACTACTGACCAAAATCAATGCTTTCGTCTTCTTCCTTGTCACATAGCTAGACTACATTCCCAAGCTTCCCTTGCTAGTAGATGTAAGTTCTAGCTAACAATGAGAATTCAAGTGGTGTGTCCACTTTCAGGCTTAGCCATAGAAACTTACCACACATTCTCCTCCATCTTTTTTCCTTTCCACTTGGCTGAATAGAAACAACTTTTAAGATGACCTTGCAAGCCATGTCTTGAAATTAGAATAACTATTATCATCCTGGGTCTCTGAATGACTCCATGGAGCCGAGTCTTTCCACTACTGCCCTCTTTGCCTGTCCCTCATTTGTTACATGAGAAAAAACATGAACTTCTGTGATTGGACCATTGTATACTGTTCTAGTTTATTTCCTACAGAATTACTCTAATGTAAATAGCATCTTGAGCAATTAAACTGAGACCTAAGTGATAAGAAGGAGCCAGCTACGCAAAGACTCCAGGCCAGGATGGGATTGGGGGATAAAAGAGCTGCAAGTGGCAAAGTGAGAATAATCTTGGTGTACTGTCTCTTACTGAAATCCAAAGATAGCTTTCTAATTTTACCCGATGATCTCAAAAGGTTTGATTATCGTGTATCAGCCCCTGAGAAATTCAGCTTCACAAAGTCACTTGCTACTCTGCCAAAAAGATCCTCTTTTTGATCTTCAATTGTAATATTATTATAATAAAGCTGTTAGGACCAGGACCACTAATATGCTCTGTGCTGCACTGATGCCTACAAACTCCTCCTGGCTCTCATGAGCACTCCCTGGATGGGAATTGCTGAGTCACATCTCTTTTTGTTTTCCATGTCTGGATTTTGCTGAGTCATTGTGTTCTTATCCAAGCCATTGCAAGCCCATGATAGGTTGTATATTTTATATGGTCCAATGAGTTCACAGACATTTTGGTTCTTAAGCCAAAATGCAGGGCAGTGTGAAAGTAGAAAGGTGCTAATTTCCCTGCAGATTTTTCCATGCAACCATGATCAGTGTTTTCTACTGCACAGAAAGCCCATGGCACATATATGGGTCCACCATGACTTTTTCATATAATCTCCCTGGAGATCTCATCAGAGTCTTTTTTCAAAGGAACTCAAGGAGAATTTTCCCAGTTGTCTATTCCATTGCCCTAGTTCTCGCCTCTATGCAAAGATAAATCTGATGGAAAACATACCCAGACCACGAGCTGAACTCCTAGGAATGAAAGCCCCAAGCCAAGCACACGTGGGTCCTCAGGCAAGTTGTTCCAGCCAGAATGCTCCCTGGAGAGAAAGGGGCTCGCAGGGTAGCTGGCAGATAGCCAGGCCCAGGGTTAGGAGATCCCCACCACTAGTTCTCATCTTTAATTTTTTGCTGTGAAATATAAGCAGGAAACATCAGGCTTAACTCAAAGAGGCATGTACAGATCACTGGCTTTATTGTCCTTCAGGTCCTTCAAAGCTAAACTCAAATGTCACGTCCTCCATAAAGCCTTCCTGGATTCCACCTCCTGGAATGAACTTTTTCCTACCCTGTAATTTTCTATCCATTATTTAGGATTATGGCATTTAACATTTTTATGTGTGTAATCAATGACTGTTTTCCCTTACTGGATTGGGAATTTCTTGAGAGGAGGAACTATATTCCATTGTTCTCAGGCCTGAGAGAGTCAGCACTCAAAAAAAAATAGTTTTTTGGCTTATTCACTGTTGGTGGTACGGCCACTGTGGAGGACTGTTTGGCACTTGCTTAAGAAGTTGAATATAGACTTGCCATGTGACCCAGTAATACCACTACTAAGTATATACCCAGAAGAACTGAGAGCAGTGACACGAATAGACATCTGCACACTAATGTTCATAGTGGCGTTATTCACAATTGTCAAAAGATGGAAACAACCCCAGTGTCCATCAACTGATGAATGAATAAACAAATTGTGGCATATACACACAATGGAATATTATGCAGCTGTAAGAAGAAATGAAGTCATGAAGCATGTGACATCATGGACAAACCTGGAGGACAATATGTTGAGTGAAGCAAGCCAGACACAAAAGGACACATACCATGTGGTTGTACTATTATGAACTAAATATATTGTATAAACTCATGGAGTTAATAACTAGACTATATATAGGTCATCAGAAAATAGAATGGGGGGGAGAAATTAAAAATAAATAAAGTAAAATAAATAAATCTTTTTTAAAAAAGAAAAAGAAAATAGAATGAGGGTAAAGAATGGAAAGCTGAGGGTTAATCTGTGCAGAATTGGTATAAATGTTGTTTATAAATCTTTGGAAATGAATAGAAATGGTGACAGTACATCATGATGTTTGTGACCAGCAGAGCTATTATTTGGGTATGACTGGTTGGAAGGGAAAGTCTAAGGTCATGTATATTACTAGAAAGGAGGCTAAAAGATGTAACATGGGACTGTATAACATAGTGAAACCACATGTGAAATATGAATATGGGTAATATTGCATATATAAGACTATATTTACAAAATATAAATACAAATAAATCCAAGAGACAGAAACAGAATAGCAGCTACATATGGCTAGGGAAGCCTAGAGAGATTGAGAGATGATGAGATTTTTGGTTTTTGGTTTTTGTCTGTTTTTTTGTTTATTATTACTACTATTATTGGAATAATGAAAATGCTGTAATAATAATGATTGAAGTGATGAATGCACAATTATGTGATTATACCAAATACTATTGATTGTACACTTTGGATGGATTTATACTTTATTAATATGTATCAATAAAATAGATTTGTTAAAAAATGTTTGTTCAGTTAAATTTAAAATACTATTTAAAATTTGTCCCTATGGAACTACTTAGTCCATTAAAAGATAACATTTCTTAACCAATATAAATACCAACATAAATTTAAATATTCAATTACTAAGCAAAATCTCCTGTAATTTACATATTTTTGTTGTTTCAGAATTTTTGCTTTTGTATAAAGGACTGCAAATAACAATCATACAGTTTTACCTTTGTGAATATCCATAATTATTTCTACAAATGAAATATCTGGATCAAAGTGATATGAAATACCCAGGATTTAAACATGTATTTCAAAAACATTCTCAGGATGCTGTAGTGATATACTGTTTCACTAACAATGATTAAGAGTATATGCTTTCTTACAACAACACTGAGAATTATTATTTTGGGTAAAGCTTTGCCAATTTCATATGCAAGAAAACATAATCTGAATTTCTTGATTACTGATGGGATTGAATGTTTCTTCCTTATGTACTAGCCATTTGCATTTCTTCTTTTGTATATTGCCTGACTATCCTCTGCCTGTATCTCTATAAGGATATAAGGGGTGAGTGGGACTGTCTGAGGATATGAGGTCACTGTGAGAATCGAAAAACTTTCAGTTTATCAGATGTCTTGCTTTTTTGTATCCTAAGATGTCCAGCTGCTCAGAAGGGGGAATCTATAAGTTACAATTCTTTTGATGGCAAAAAGCCAGAAACCCAACTCAAACTAGTCACAGTCAAAAGAATGAAAAAGAATTTATTGGTCTTGTCATAGAAATGTCCAGGGGATCATTTACCTTCAGGTGTGGCTTGAACAAGTCTCAAATAACACCACAAGACTCAATTTTTCTCTCCCCCTTGGCTCTCTGCCTTCTGCAAATTCCACTTGAAGGAATCAAGCCCCTCTTCCAAAAGTCCCAGCAAAGTTATGATTGCATCTCATTGTCTCTTATTTAGTTGTACCCATCCCTGAAACAATCATTGTGGCCAGAGGAATATAGTATTCTGTTTGGCCATGTTTAAGTCTTATGCCCACTCACAAAGCTGTTGTGAAGTCAACTTTACGACATCAGCACGCTGGCTTGTTGCCCAAAGGAAAATACAGTGAATGGATGGTGGGCCACAAAAATCAACAATTATCCATTACAGAGTGAGCATTAGAGGCTAAAGTTTGGTGATTAGTAAAGAAGGAATAAAAGAAAAAGAAGGGAGATGATTCAATGTGCCAGAACCAAGAGCATTGTAAAATGGCTTCCCATGGAAAGAAGGCATGTCAATCCAGAGAGAGCGCGTTGAACTAAGACAGCCAGGCAAAATTAGAGGTGAAAATTACCATGAGAAGAAAGGGCAGGCTCAGCACACTTCAACAAGGAGGAAGAGGCTCTGAAAAGACATTTTCAGAGCCTAAGATTTTTTTTTATCAGTGAAGCACTTTGAGTAATGGTGAGATTTAAAGGGTGGGTGCCAGGATGGATGGCGATGGGGAGTGGAAAATGAAGAACATGAGGCATTGTTTGTTAGTCCAGAGAGCTAGAAATATTGCCAATGTGTTATCAGAAGTTACCAAGAAAGATAGCACAAAAGAAAGCTAAAGTAGGGATGAATTTATTGAGGAAAATGATGGTGACCTTAGAGAACTACCAGCATGGATGGTAAGAGAAACATTTGAAAGGATGACAGATTACCAAAGAGTCCAGGACCTTTCTGGGCTATGGTAGAGAATAATTTAGGAAGATAGTATTCTTCCATCTTAGGAAGGGGAGAAATCAAATGGAATGGAATGGAAAGGAATGGTTATCTAATTCAAAGGAAGAAATGAAGAAAACCAGAAATGGGTAATAAAGTTAATATAGCAAACTCTATAAATACATACTTGTTCTCCTTTCTTCTCCCCACTTCTTTAAAAGTCATAAAATTATAAAAAGTAATCATTATAATAAGGTATCGTTGGGATTATAACATATATAGACTTAATATGTGTGACAAATAATAGCATTAAAAAGGAGGGATAGAATAAAGCTATAGAGAAGAAAAGTTTCTATGGCTCACTGGAATTAATTTAGTATAAATCTGAAGTAAATTCTGGTAAGTTAAGATGTATATTATAAGGCCTAGGGAACCAGTAAGAAAATAACTCAAAACAATAGTTTTAAAATCCACTAAAGGAATTTAAATGTTACACTAAAAAATATCCACTTAATGCAAAAGAAGGCATTAAAGGAGGAACAGAGGAACAAAAAAGTCATAAGATATATAGAAAACAAAAAAGCAAAATGGCAGATGCAATTCCAATCATATCAATAATAAATTAAATGTAAAGGGATTAAACAACCAAATCACAAGGCAGAGACTTTAACACTGGATAAAAAATCAAGACCCAATTCTATGCTAAGGAGATAAACTTTATATTCAAAGACACAAATAGGTTGCAAACAAAAGTATTCAAAAAGGTAAACCATGCAAACAGCAATTGTAAGAGAGCTGGAGTGGCTATACTAATACCAGACAAAATAAACTTTAAAACAAAACCCATCATAAGAGGGGAAAGCAGCTATGGACTAAAGTAGACATTCTTATTCTAGTAATGGAAGACCTCGTATCATTGATATAAAGGCAGTGGCCACCTGAGGTTCTGGGGGGAGGGAGAGGGAAGAATAGGTGTAACATGGGGCATTTTGGGGACACTGGCATTGTCCTGCATGACATTGCAATGATGGATACAGGCCATTATACATTTTGTCAAAACCTATAAAATTGTGTGGTAGGATAGACCATGGTTAGTAGAAATGCTTCAATATGTGTTCATCAATTGTAACAAATGTACCACACGAATGAAAGATGTTGTTAATGGGGGAAAGTGGAGTAGGGGGAGGGGGAGGGTATATGGGAATCCCCTATATTTTCAACATAAAGTTTATGTAGTCTAAACCTTCTTTAAAACTAACTAAATAAATAAATAATAAAAAACCCATGTTTTAGGTTTTGTTACTAGAGATAAAATGTTACTAGAATACATGTTACTAGAGATAAAGATGGACATTTTATGACAAAAAGGTCAATCCATCAGGGAGATACAATTACATATACACCTAACAAGAGAATCCCAAAAGTATATGAAGCAAAAACTAACAGAATTAAAGGGGAAAATATACAATTCAACAATAATAGTTGAGGGGGCGTATGTGGCTCAAATGGTTGGGCATCCATCTGCCATATGGAGGGACCTGGGTTTGATCCCCAGGACCTCCCAGTAAAATAAAAAAATATATATAGAAGGTACATGGGCTGCCAAGCTCTGTGTGCCAGTGAGCCGCCAGGCCCCGGGAGCCAGGCAGCAAGATGATGACGTAAAAGGAGAGAGACAAGACGAGATGCTCCAAAAGCTCCGAAAACCAGGAGCCGAGGTGGCGCAGAGGGCAGAACACCTCTCCTATATCGGAAGTCTCCAGGATCGAATCCTGGTGGAGACTGGAGGAGGGGGATGAGAAGAGATGAAACAGACACAGAGAATTGCCCAGGTAAAGGACACACACAAAAAAACAGCAAATGGGGAAGGGGGGTGCAGTTTAAAATGGATCAAGTAAATAAATAAATCTTTAAAAAAAAAACAACAATAATAGTTGGAGACTTCAGTAGTCCACATTCAATAATAGAACAACTAGGCAAAATATCAGTAAGAATACAGGCAAGCTGAGCAACACGATAAGCCAACAAATCCCAGCAGACATTTATAAAACACTCTACCACCCATAGCAGAGTAGACAATATTCTCAAGTGCATGTGGTACGTTCTCCAGGATAAGTCATCAGCTAGGCAACAAAACAAGCCTCAATAAATTTAAAATGATTGAAATCACACAAAGTATGTTCTCCATCCACAGTGGAATTAAATTAGGAGTAATGGAATGGAAGGGAATTTAATTCAACTCAATTCGGGGTTTCTATAAAAGAGGCTTGTATGGACAGCGGTGTGTGTATGAAAAAGAAAAAAAAAACAGTTCAATTAATTCTGAGGGATAGAAGGGGCTCCTGCACAAAAGTGAATAATATATAGCAGAGTCTCCGTGTGTGCTGGACTTCAGGAGTAATCACCTGCTAAAGTTGCGCATGATGTTTAGTGTGGGTGCCTCTACACGTGATTTTCTGGAGAGAGGGTCCACAATTTTATGAGATTTTTTTCAAAGGGGAAAATTATCCAAAAATGGTTAAGAATGCCTGGTGTGCTTCCATGAGACACAATAGAAGCAGAAAGTGGAAGGGCGCCTGAGAGGGAAGGAGGAAGAAGGGGGACTAAGCTGAATATTGAATCAGACAAGGGATGGGAGGCAGAGGGATTTTGTGCCCAAAGGTGGGTGTGAACTCACAACATTGGAAACAGTGGGGAAGGGAGGGTACAGCACAGGAAGATTTGGGGGTGAAAGACTTACACCACTAAGTTCTATGTCCATTGAACAAACATTCACGTAAGTCTTTACTGTGAGCTTCGGAAAATATTGCTGTATAAAGGAAGCATCATCTGACCATCAGTGAGATTTTTATGGATCATCAGCCCCCAATCAAGAAAGAGGCACCACCCACCACCCAAGCTATTATCTAAAATGTCTTCTTTTATCTTGACATATAGAAGGTGAAGAAAGGTCTAAAATATTTATAAAATGTCAGTAGTAATATCTGAAGCACACAAATGAGGACATGGAAATTATTTCCAGCCCTTTAATCCTTGAGCCAAATTTATTTTTTAAACATTCAAATATATAAAACTTGGAAGTCAGTTAACGTCTTGGAGTCATGAAATCTGTAGGACTGTACAGACCCTCTGTATAAACATGTGTCCAACAAATCACAGAGCCCAATTTTCCAACCCTTCGATCCAAGTAGAGGCTTACAGGAGCTTGGGGTGCTGGGCCTTGGAGAGAGAGGCTTTGCCAAGACATCTCCCAAAGCAATGTCCATGAGTTTTGGCTCTTGCTTGTTGGGAGGGCTTATCAATCAGGATCTAACCAGGAAACAAAACTTATTTGAATATTTAAAACAGAGACTTTAATGTAGGAAATTGCTGAGAAGCCAAATGGGGAACAGTGATGCAACCTCAAGATTAGCAAAAGCAAGAAAGTCCCTACTACCACTACACTGCAGAGATAGGGTGGTAGTAGGGTCACCCCCAAAAGCTAGAAGTGCCATGGACCTGTCTGATGGCAGCTGGATCCACAGAAGAGATGCAGTGGCTGCTGGAGAAGCCTCTAGAAACAAGGAGGAAAAGAGAGAAACACCTTGGCCTCTCCCTTCTTCCCCACCCTCCCTTCTCCCATGTGAGGCCCTCATTGAACAATGCTGGCCAGAAGCCAGCTAACCTGGGAGCCTGGAGAACACTGGCCACAGGACCAGCCCCTGTGACCAAGATTTGAAGAATGGATCTGAGAGTAAACAGAGAGACTTGGCAATACACATACCTAAGGGGCTTTTATGTAATGACTGTGTGTCAGACACGTTACTGTGCATTCCTTGTGCCAGATATGTTACTGTGCATTCCAGTTTGGGTAGGCAGTTCAGAAAATATGCTTACTCTAGCCCTACTACCCCTCCTGGAAACGTCCTCACCATGAGTCATGCTAGATAATCTGAGATAAATCCTTGCCCTCTCTGGCCCTTCATTTCCAATCAAATACTAAGAACTCCTTTTGCTTCTGTCCTCAAGTATCTCGTAGTCTGTGTAAGAGATATACAGGTAACATGGTAGCTAGGACAAGACAAGGTAAGTATTTTTATAAGAGCCATACATGCAGTATTATGAAAGCATAGAAGAGGTGCCCCTACCCCAGCTTTGAGGTCAGAAAAAGATTAGGGAAGACTTCCTGGAGGAGAAAAGGCCTGATCCAAGTCTTAGAGGATAAACAGGGGTTGATCAGATGCACTGTTCTTTGAACTTTTTCCGTATGGAGGCCTTCCACCTGCCAGAGGGGAAGTAGATCCCTAAATGGCTGTGGTGGGAACTGACTGATTAAATCAGCCCTCTGTTACTGCTGCCAGCTCTCAAGGAGGGTGAGAAAAGACCCCTGAGGACTGATGAGTCAGGCACAGCACTGGAGGTGGAGCTAGGGTAAGTGTGCCCCACAACCAGGAAAGAAGGCAAGTGTATGTAAATAGAAGAGCAGGCAGGTGGGCTTTTTCCCTCAGGCCTGTTTCTTTCAAAGTGATTTCACTACAGGACTGAGCAGGGGTAAGACTGTTTAATCAAGTCCCAGTAATGGGTCCACAGGCCCATACCTTATTTCTCAAAACTTTAGTGCTTCATTCATTGTGGTGGTTAATTTCACGTGTCAACTTGACAAGACTGTGGTGTTCTGTTGTTTGCAATGGACTGACTGTAGTGAGGGTATTTCATATATGGATTTGTGTCTATAGTCAGTTGATTGCATCTACAGCTAATTGCATCTACAATCAACAAAGGTAATTGCCCTCAGAAATGTGGGGAGTCACCTCATCTGGCCAGATAAAGGTCTTAAAACTACAACCTAGGATTTCAGAAATCAGAAAGAAGAATTTCTGCCTCAACTTCAGTCAGCTAGCTTTCCTGGGAAATATAGACTTGCCAATCTTCAGAATCACGTCTTTCAGAGTTTCCAGCTTGCAGTCTTCCCTACAGATATTGAACTTACCAGCCCATACAGTTGCATGAGCCAATGAGACAATTCCTCATAATAAATCTTAGATAGACAGATGGATGGATGGATGGATAGATAGATAGATAGCTAGATAGATATAAAACTAGAGAAAGACAAAGAGATTTATATAAGATATATATCCTGGTGCTGGTCCTCTAGAGAATCTAACTAATACACTCCTAATAAGAGAAATGCAAACTAAAATGACATGGATACTGTATTCACTTCTTAGATTAGCAAAGACCCAAATGGTGGATAACATACTATGTTGGGGAAGTATGGGGAAATAGGTACACTTTGCAAGTGGGAGACTAAATTTGCCAAAGCTCTCTGGAGAATGATTTGGCAATATCCATCAGAGAGCTGCCCTGGAACAGCAGACATCCTTGGCCATGTGTGGAATAGTGTAAATAAATAATAATCGCCATGAAATTGTTTTATTGGAAACTACCTCAGAGTGCATCAATATGTGAGAGAAATTAAGGTACATACATAAAATGGAATACTATACAGTCATAAAATAGGTCAAGGAAGCTCTTTTTTGTGCCAATAGAAATTATCTTTAAAATGATTGGAAAAAAAGGTTAAGAAATAAACCCATAAATTTATGGCCAAATGATTTCAACAAGAGTACCAAATTCACTCAATGGGGAAAGAAAAGTCACTTCAACAAATACTGTTGGGAAGACTGGCTCTCTACACTTAAAAAAATGAAGATGAACTCCTACCTCAAACCATATACAAAAACGAACTCAAAATGGATCACGAAACTAAGAGCTAAAACTGTAAAACTCTTAGGAGGAAACAGAGGAAAGAACTTCATGATCTTGGATTTGGCAATGATTTCTTATATATCACACCAAAAGCACAAGCAACAAAAGAAAAACATGGATAAATTGGGCTTAATCAAAATTAAAAATGCTATTCATCAAAGGACATTATCAAGAAAGCAAAAAGACAGCCTAC